>MU855561.1:0-43858 GCA_033296695.1 Staphylotrichum tortipilum | reverse complement strand
TGCCTACAGATGATAACCCTAACCCTTGGTTCCGAAAATGCCCTCTGTTCCAACACGGGCAGGGGGACCTGTGAACTGTACTCCAGTGTCAGCAGAACGAAAGCACCACGCAAAAAGCCATCAACTGCACTCACCGTCGCCTTCAACGCCTCAAAAATCTCCACGACCCCCTTCGTCCCCGCCCTCGAAATCGTCCCACCCGACACCCCCTTCAAAATCGGCACGAAGCTCCTCGCATCCCGCCGCTCCTGCACCCCCCTCTTCTCCAACACCGCGGTCCTCCAGCCCATCAATCCGATTCCAGTTCCTCTCCACCCGGTTCATATTCCCCACAAACCCAATCCCACCCCGCCCCCATCGGCAACATCAAAAGCCTGCCGCAGCCCCTCGTGGGCCCCGCCCGTCAGCTTTTGCTCGATCACCCACGTGCCGCCCGCCGTCCTGGTGCGGAGCTGCTTCTCGCGCGCCTAAGCGTGCTTGTCGAGGAGCCGCGCGTCGGTGTAGCTCGGCGTAGCGGTCGCAGAAGCCTTGGGCACTTGGGGTCGGGCCGCCGACCTTGCGGGCGAGTTTGCGGATGGCGCGCTCCCGGCGGGCTTTTTTCTTTTCGTCGCCCATGGTGATGTTTGAGACGATGGATGGGAAGAGTGCAAAGGGCTGAGTATTGACTATTAGTGACGATGAAACTGGCCACGAGCGAATGTTTACTTAATTCCAACTGCCGGAAAACGGGAGTTTGTCGCAAATAATACCATCAAACACGATCTCTCTTCATACGAGGGACATATCATCCGAGGGAATTGACCTTGGAGCCAGCTGAGAACATGGACACTCCCCAGAGCCGAAGTGCCAACACCCAAAGCACACCACTCAGGATACTTTCACCTCGGCTTGGTTACAGCAGATGCTTTGCCCTCGTTGCAGCTTGGGGGAAACTAGATAGCCAAACAGACAGTTATCTTTATGGGCACCCGGCCAGAGGGTCAGAAGTCAGAGAGTGGAAACAGAAAGCAAACAAAAAGGGGGACAAGGGGGAAAAGGGGTGTGAGGAGAGGGTTAGGGTTATGTATGGTTTCGTGGCAGACTGAGCTCAAGCTAGGTATTTACTCAACCGACGCCTGAGAGGGGACTCGACATGCAGCTTAGGAACTTTATCAGCTCGTTGTTAAAGAACAGGGAAATTTTCTGACACAAGTAAAACCAAACCAAGAGCTTCGTTTACCGTGTTTGGTTTGCGAGGGGAAGGGGATCGGGCCAGAAGGAATAGAAACTGCAGCAAACACAGCAGGCGGGGGTATCATGTGTGGAGCAAAATGCTGACTCCTCAGAGTCAAGTTCCTGTCCATTTGATGGTGCTAAGCCCCTTGCCGTCAAGTATGCCTTTTGGCGATAGCTGCCATCTCGTCCTGTCTGGCTCCCTTGCCCCGTTATTCCGCGTTGGCTCCAGCTAGCATCCAAGTTTCGCGTCAATGCCAGTGGAAAGCACACGATGGTGGCGGTGGCTCTCTTGGACTTGCACGAAGACACGTTGGCCGAGAGACGCGTGTAAGTTACCGCTTTCTGCGGTAGTATCGAGTCTCGTGCCATTTCACGGTGGAGGAAAATTAAATTAGAGGCGTTCTTCTGGCTGCGAGATCCTCGTGCCGCATCATTGGCTCTGCCGCTGAGCACAGCATTCCCCCGCCTGTTCCACCTCCACAGGGGCCCAAAGTTTTCTTGTGAGCACAACATTCGAAGTCTGGATGCAGTGTTTTCCACGTTGGTGCTGTTTGGGGTCGCGGACTTTGAGCTAGAGAGCTGCCTGACGCCCAATACGAATTTGAGCAGATGCCCTTCCTCCGTCATGGCCTTTGCTTGCTTACCCTTCTGTTTTGATGCGGGGCTCTTGGAAGAAAGCACCCTCGAGGAGGACAGGCAGATGTCGCTTCTCGCCGGCATTTGTACCCGCCAACGTCTCGGCATGGGACTTTGGATCAAAATCCCGACTGCACATACAGATGGAATTTTGGAAGCCGGCGCCATCACGCGTCCCCGATTCGGCCCGTGGGAATATCTCGTGACCGCCGTGTTAGTGGCATGGCGGCAATAAGCTGCTCGAGTTTCAGCCAGGACAGCTTAGACGGGTTAGCATGACGTAGCAGGTTAAAGGGTGGTGAAGGATCCCGAAATAGATTCAGAGCTGCATCGGCCTATCCCCACCTTTGACCCAACTGGGAAGGCTTAGTCCTCACTTGGTAAGGCATGAGGTCGAAGCTCCGGACTCCTGTCCTGAGATGTAACAAGCCACCTGGCAAGCCTCGGGGAATGTTCCCGCCAGGGGGATCAAAGCCGGGTCTGAAGCTTTGGTCGTTTGCTAGCTTTGATGCTACTGCACTTCTCGATGCAGCCAGGTCGACTCCCGATCAGGAACCAGCGACCTGGATCAACATCATTTTTGCGCAGGCACCTTGGGCGGTTGGTGACCGAGTGCCGCCAAGGGAAAACAGGGGCCTTGGCAGATGGCCAGTGTCGATAAACTTCACATGAAAGAGCTCCCAAGTCGGATGCGGGAAAGCACGGACGCGGATGTGGCACCTCGCTTGGGCTGCGTTGACACTAGTGTTTGCAGCAGTGCAGGTTGACGGGGTAAGAGGTAATAAGGCGCACTGATAACATATCGTGGTCTTGTCACGCTCGCTTGGAGTTGTGCATGCTGGTTGCAATTTGGGGGGCTGGGTCGGCGGGGGGCGATGACGTTCGACGCGGGCGGGGAGACAACTTGAGAGAGGTTTATGGAAGCAGATCATTTTGGATACAACATAGGTCGACGGAAATCTCGCAGTTCGGTGTTTGGGGGAACACTCGGAGCGACCTTGAAGGAAACACTGCTGCCTGGGTCGATCCCAGCTCTCTGGCATTGTCGATGATGGCACGCGATGCTACAAGTTCAGTTGAAACGACACGGGCCGTGTAGCGACTCGACGCATGAGCTGGCCTGCGATCTTGGGCAGCCCAAGACGTCACCATCCCCGAGAAAACGCCCAGACCCCGAGCCCCCTGCATTGGGAGTCTGAGGCTTGCCCTGATCCAGCCGCCTGGGTCGGGGCTTGCCCAAGAAACAACCGAAGAATTGCCCGTATCTTTGGCGACGAACGACCAGTCCAGAATCTAGACACGACGTCGATGGGCCCCACTGGTCAAATAACCCCTCCCCGGCTGTCGAAGCGAAGGCATCATGAATCGGGGAGGGGTCGGTAGTGCGGTGCCCGCCTAAGCCGGACTCGTCCTCGTTGTCGACCTGGCCTGGAAAAAGAGGGGGGATAGAGGGTGCCGAGTGCCGCCGTGGCGGTGGACGGCGGTAGAAGTGGTAGGAGAGGTGGGAGTGGTGAAGTGGTGAGTGGTGGACAGTGCGCGCTCAAGAATAAGAATCGGGGGAAAATTCCAGGCGCGAAGGGATCGCCAGGAAGGATCAGGGCTGCTCATCAGAGGGAGAGCGGGGCCTGTCAAGCATCCCCACGTGCTTTTTGTCCGCTCCCGTCTGGGGAAGAAGTGGGGCTGTGTGAGCCTTGCTGTGACCCTGCCCCTGCCCGACTCCACTGGAGTGCAGGGGCTTAAGCACAGACCGTGCGGCCATCACTTGCAGCTCCCCTCCCCCCCCACACGCACGGCTCCCCCACCCTCCAACAGACCACGGCGCTGCAACCCAAAGCATCATGATTCGGTGCCTGCGCTCTAAGCGAGGAGCAGCCACGCAGCAGCGCGGCCACGACTGCTCAAAACATGTGAAGCCCTGGTGTCAGAGGACTGCTCGATAGCTGTCAAACTCGCCCCAAACGGGGAACTTTCCCGTCGCAAAAACGCCATCTGCGGACCAGGTTGCAGCTTCCTGCTTGGCACCCGAGCGCGCAGTGCCACACTTGCTCTTCTATGCTCTGCTGGCCTGCTGGCCTCCTGCATGGCCGTCGAGAGAGAGCCCGGGGCGACGGCGTGGTGACGGAGATAAAACCTCCTGTGTAACCCCGTCTCGTTGCCTCACATTGGGTTTCATTCATGTCCATCGATCGAGGCGCTCAGGTTGCATCCATCGCCTATCTGCCCACCTTCCATTCAAGCGACTGCCACCCTCCCCCTCTCCCTCTGCTCACCACGATATCAAGATAACACTGGTACCCCGCCGCCCTGCCTCTCACTCCACCACCCGCCACCCAGTCCCTCCTCCCCCATAGCAGACCATCATGAGATCCCCGCCCATCGAGGTCATTGCCTCGTGGCCAAAGCCCAACTATGTCAACCCCGACATCCGCCCGCCCGACCCCATCGTCGGCGGCGTCATCACCCTTACCGCTGCCCTCATCTTCCTCGGCCTCCGCATGTACGTCCGGCTGGGCATTATGCGCAAGACCGAGCTGGACGACTGGGTCATGGTGGTTGCTGCCGTAAGTCGGTTGATACTGGCACCCAGAGGGGGCCGCAGCTGGCTAACAAGACAAGGTCTTCGCCACGGCAGCCACCATAACCATCCTCCTGATCTTCACCCGCTACGGCTGGAACAGACACATCTGGGACCTGACCCTGCCCATCCTGATCGCCGGCCGCCAGGCATCGTACGCCGCCCAGGCACTCTTTATCCCGGGAGCTCTGCTGGTCAAGATCTCCATCCTGTTGAGTTACTTGAGGATTGCACCGCAGAATTCCATGTTTCGGCGGCTGTCACGTACGTGAACCACCATCCTCCTTGACAACCAGATAGAGTCACCGAGACAAGATGCTAATGCATCCAGTCACTGCCCCCTGGGTGATCGCAACAACCACCATCGTCTTTCTCATCGTCATGTTCACCGAGTGCCGGTACGTCCCCCCAAACCAACCATCACCTCCCCCCACCGTCCCTCAACCAAACCAAAACTAACCCCCACCAGCCCATTCTCCTCCTACTGGAACCTCACCCGCATGTCCATCGACTGCATCGATGAAACCCCGCCCCTCTTCGCCTACGCCTACCTCTCCGTCGTCTACGACTTCTTCGTCTGGGTACTTCCCCTCCCCACTATCTACCGCGCCGGGCTCCCCCTCTCGCAACGCCTGGCGCTGATCGCCCTCTTCAGCGTGGGCCTCTTCGTTGTCGCGGCCGCTGTCATCCGCATCTATTATCTCGACATGGTCCTCCGGCAGACTTACGACGTCACTTGGGAGGGCTCACATCTGTGGCTGTGGACGGCGGTGGAGGCGAATTTGGGGATTATTTGCGGGTGCGTGCCGTGGTTGAAGTCGTTGGTGACCGGGACGTGTGGGGGGCGGGGGATGAAGGGGACGGGTTCGTCGGGGGCGGGCACGGGGAGTGGAAGAGGAAATGGGTATCGGGGAAGGGGAGGGAGTGCGGTCCCGACTATTGGGTCCGCGCCTGTGGGGTTTACGATGGAGAGTTTGACAAAGACGCAGGTCGGGGTGGGGGATAAGGGGACGTATTTGGATTTGGAGAGTAATTGTAGCGAGACGGAGAGGTTGGCGTAGCGGGTTGGGGAGGGGAGGTACCTGCTGGCCGGAGTAATGATAATGAGACATGTTTCAATGATGTTGATGGATCAACGTGGTTAAGTGTGATATTATGTGGTTGCAGCCGGGTTAGTTACCTTTCTTGGCCATCCTGAAAAGAGATAGCGGTTTTACATTGCGCCGAAAAAACAATCGAGACCAGACATGGTAGCAGGAACGCCGGGATATTATCCAAGAAGAGTAAACCAGCAGGAAACGGAGAGAAACACCAACATTAACGGACAAAAGGCGCTCGAAACTACAGAATGCTAACAGACTTAAGGGCAGATCTTGGAGATAAAACGACAGGTGTACCCGAACCCATGAAACGCCACATCGAGTAGGAAAAGAGACAAGATGAAACGAGATCAAAACCTTGACATCTCGATGAAGGCAAGCATGCTCTGGCGAAGCGTGTTGGCGGCGTCCCCTTGGTCCGATGGCAGGGGTGGGGCCCGCCCAAGAAACCCGTCGGCTCTCTGGAGATGCTCGTCCTGCAGAAAATGGCCAACGTGAAACATGTTGACGTCGTGTTTCTTCCACAGTGTCTTCAAGTGAATAAAGTCGCGGAAGTCAAACTTGGAGGCCGAGTGCGCTTCGTAGGAGAGGAGATCCAGCTTCCTGGGGTCTGGGTTGATGGTCCTAGTCTCATGTGGGAAAGCAAAAAGTCTACAAGGTGTTGACAAATGGCAACTGTCACTCGGCAGAACGACAACCTTGTACATAGCCACCAGAATGGCCTAATTCTGCAACCTCGACTTCTCCAAACTTGGTGCGGATAAGGCTCCTATGCTCCGAGCGGGGACCCAGTCGGGTATTAGGTATGGCAGGGTAGCTGCGAGCGCGCAGGAGAATCTCTCAAATCATTATCAAGCAAAACTACTCGACCACATAGAAGACTCGCTCCGGCCGGAGTCGCCAAACACGCTCCTAACTGCCACCAAGCACCCTCCACATCACACACCCTTCACCACTGGAGTGACCACAACGGTCCTCTACCAGTTATGCCACAGCGCATAGTTGGTCCCGGTCACAAACAGGTCCACTCGACCCGGGCCCCAGCTCGCGGCCGCCGGCAGGGCAGGCGTAAGTCCCTTGGTCGACTCCCACCCGTTCCACCGCGTGCCATCCCAACCACGGTGCCAAACCGCGCTATCCGTGCCAACGGCGTACACATCCAGCCTGCCGGGGCGGTCCGACACCACCACGGGGGCCGACTCGAGCGTGCCGCCCAGCGACTCCCACCCCCCCCAGCGGCTGCCATCCCACCACTTGTGCCACAGCGCGTGATCCGTGCCGATGGCAAAGATATCGATCCTGTTCCGCCCCCATGACACCGCCGCCGGGTTCGACTCGAGCACGCCCCCGAGCGACTCCCACCCGCCCCAGCGCGTGCCGTCCCACCACTTGTGGTACAGCGCGTGGTCGGTGCCGACGGCAAACAGGTCGATCCGGTTGGGGCCCCACGAGACCGCCGCGGGGGCGTCCTTGACCTTGCCGCCCAGGGACTCCCACCCGCCCCAGCGCCGGCCGTCCCACCAGCGGTGATAGACGGCGGAATCGGTGCCCAGGGCAAAGACGTCAAGCCGGTTGGCGCCCCAGGAGACGGCGGAGGGGGTGGACTGGATGATGCCGCCGAGGGATTCCCAGCCGCCCCAGCGGCTGCCGTCCCACCAGCGATGCCTAGGGGAGGGTTAGCTGAGAGAGTAACTTGGCGGGGGGGAAGGGGAAGGGGCTTACCAAAGAGCGGAATCGGTGCCCTGGGCAAACAGATCAATGCGGTTGCGTCCCCAAGAGACGGGGACAGGCGAGCTGCTCAGCACGCCGCCGAGCGACTCCCAGCCGCCCCAGCGGGTTCCGTCCCACCATCGATGCCTAAACAACCCCAGCATCAGTCACTGTTCACCACCTAAGTATTTCGGGGAGGCGGGCATAAGTACCAGCAAGCAGAATCCGTGCCCTTGGCAAACACATCCAGCCGGTTAGCGCCCCACGAAACGACTGACGGTTGGGAGGTCAGCACGCCGCCGAGGGACTCCCAGCGGCCGGGGAGGGTCGCGCGGGATTCAAGGTTGGGGGAGGTGTCGGGGGGCGGGGAGGAGGAGGGGGCGGCCGTGACCAGGGTGAGGCCGTGGGCGAGGAGGGTGAGGAGGTTTGTTAGAAGGACCATGGTGGAGGATGGTGTTGGGTTTTCAGTTGGTGATGGGGAAGCCGAGGAGGACTCGGTGATGAGGGTTGGTGGATGAGAATGGGGATAAAAGGGGATGAAAGGGGGCATTTTATACACTTTGGGCGTGTTGATTTTGTATACTTTAGAGCAGAGGTAAGCAAGAGACGTGCTGTGCCGTGCCCCTGTTTGCCGCGCCGGGCGAGGGTAGGGCTGAGGAACGCGGCGGTGTCGCAGCGCCGTATGTCCGATGGCTGACAAGGGGGAAACCCCCGAGGGCTGCCTGTAAATCATGGGAACGGCTTAATCCGACTCCAATGATTGAAGACAGGTCATCAGTCACGGCTCCGATGGCTGAGAGGGGGATGTTGCTGTCGCTCCCATCGCCCAGGAGAGGTGCGAGGTCAGGAGAGCCCCGATGGCTGAGGAGACGCAATTTGATGCAACTTTTGCGGTGAGCTTGCTCTTAGTGGCCCAGAGGATATGCCCGGCGTCGGAGCGGAGATGAAAACATTTTGCCAGGCACCAGTAAGGGGAAAAGGAGTTACGAAATGTGAAATGGTCAGGCTGGTGGCCTTCATGACGCAAGGGGACAACCAGATGTCGAGCCAACCAGTGACCGCAACGTGAACGAAGTGAGACCACGGGGCGCGTCTTATTCAAGGAAAACACAGCCTCTCGGAGATATGTAGGTCTACGAAGATCAACTCGATTGGGTGTCGCTTGATGCAGGTTCCTCCACGGACTCCACGGGACGTGCCTGGTCCAGGGGAATTGAAACGAAACACAGCCTCAGTCGGAGATATTTAGTTTACAGCAGTGTCGACTCGATTAGGCCCAAAGAGACGCAGGGTGTATCATTGCCAGAGCAGCAACAAAGAGGTCGACGGCAGGCATTGGTGCCTGACCCAGGTTGTGATGCTATCCCGACGCCAACATGGGCCCACCGGGGCGGTATGCTACGGGTGAGAACGAGGAGAATGAGGAGATCACTCCCTGCCTAATAAGGCATAGGGTTATCCAAGCACACCGGAGGCTGCTGGCCAAGGTTGTAGTCTGCTAGGCATCACCCGGGCGTCTGCAGCGCCAGTGGTTTCCCCAGCCGCAAAGCCACGGCTCGCCCAAGCCCGGAATAGCATACAACACGCCGGCGCTTTGCATAATCCCGAACGCGCAATGAATATGTCCAACCATGATCGTGCTCGGGCGTGCCCCCGAACCGCAGGATGCATTGACATGGCCTGCTTGATTCCCGATGAGTTATGCTGGCCCGCCGACACCGTGGTGCTCGAGCAAGACAGCACGTAGTATGAGCCCACGTGGGACGGGTTTCGATAGAGTGCGAGGATGCTTGGATCCTTGCCTACAATTCTGGAGAGAAGGCTACGCCCCAACACCAATGGCGGCGTCGCCTCTACCACCCTCAAGCGGGGTGCACCGCCGCTTCTCGCCGGCCGTTCGTTCATCCAGGGGCTGGAACTCGTCGATCTCACGGGGGAGGGCTCAGCGCGGGGTGTTCTCAACAGCGCGGGCGGCGAGGAGCTTGGGGATGCGTAACCTTCACCCGAGACGATCCTCGCGTAGGCACGCATCGTGGGCGTGGACGGCGACGTAGTCTGGACCTCGGGCGAGGAGCTAGTCAACGTCATGCTGCCGCGGCGTATGCTGCCGCTGGGCAGACGTAGCCAGTCCGACGACGGCGGTGCCGGCGATGGCCAAACCCCGGGCCTCTCGCTCGGGACTGTCACCTGCCCGCCCGACTCGTGCTCTGCGGGCGCCAACGAGAAGAAGCGCGTGGCCTCGTCCAGCACGTGCGGGTGGGTGCTGCCCGACTTCCGGTAATTACAACTGCAACCTGTTCTCGGAGCAGCAGCAGCTGCTGGGCGACCAGCCGGCGCAGCACAACCAGCTCGTCAAGGGCATTTGCGGCAACATGCAGCGCTTCTTCGGCTGGCGGGGGCTACATCCTGACGGACTTCCTGGGTTTTGGGACCAGCACTATCAACTTCCTCAGCTGCGGCATGTTCCCCTTTGAGTCGTCCGAGGAGGGCGGCGGCTACTTTGGCAACCTGGCCTCGAACCCCACGGCCGTCTCGACCATATGCGTGCCCATGTGGCAGCAGTCGATCCAGGGCAAGTGCAACTCCATGCTGGGCAAGATCTCGATGAACATCGCCTACCTTGACGACCCGACGGCGGCGCCCAGCTGGCAGCCGTGGTGGTCGTCGTCCGATGCCGTGACCTGGGACTGGTTCGACACCAGCCCGGGCATGTGGCAGCGGCTGGCCGTGTACCCGGGCTAGATCCCGCGGGCGGGCGGGCGGCATCTCGCAGGCCTTTTACGGGCCTAACGCGGCCGGCGAGCATGGCGGCTACTGGGTGCGGCGAAACTTCACCATGGGCCTGTCGGCGCCGACACAGGGCAACCCCGCCTGGGACGCCTAAACGGCCGCGTCCTGGTCGAGCTCCGGGCAGACCAGCACGGTCGCCGCCGACATCGTCTACGCCATCAACACATTTGGCCAGAACGACATCTACTAGCCCCCCGCCAACAACGGGTGGTGCTTCAGCGGGTAGTACATCGTGGCCGAGGGGTACGGCGTCGTGCCCAGCTTCCAGCAGTGCTCCATCACCTTCAGCGGCTCGGTTCTGCCGCCGAATAGCAAATGGGACAGCATCCCGGACGGCCCGGACGGCCCGGCCCTTGGTGGTGGTGCCCCCATCGTGGGCACGTTCAACGGCTGGGGCGTAGAGAGTGAGCCAGACCAAACCAGCCCCTCCCTTGGCCCCCCTCAACCCTCGACTGTCGGTTCGTGTGTATGCTAACTCTGTTTCTAACCTTCTCTCCAGAGATCTTCATCCACGACGACCCGGACATAGCAATACCCGAGTCCAACTACCACCCGAACCCTACGGGCATAATACCGGCTGAGGTGGTGAAAAGGGGTTAGGCGCCATGATACGGTGGCTCGCCTTGGACAGGGGCGGACCATTGGGCCAAAGGCCGATTGGGTTGGTTATTAGTATTGGTATAGAACTAACGTTATTAGTTATCACTTGACATTGAAATAATGAAGGGCCTCTCCTACCGGGTCTCGGTTCGCTGTTGGGCACTTGCTATAAATGGTGAATAGTGAGGGGAAGGTGTTTGGGCTGCGGAAGTATGAGCGTCTCTTCGAATAGTGGGGTTGTTGAGTTGTGCTGACGGGTGGTGTAGTGCGCGTTGTCGATGCGTCCGCCTTTCCCTTCCTGCCTCCTGGGCCGGCGCCCTAGATCCAAGTCTATGAGTAACATGCTTTCTCAAGAAGACATCGACGCGGACTGTGACGGAGGCTGCCAGACTCAGAGTCTTGCAGCGCTCCGCCAAGCTGTCCTCCAGGGATGACCCAGGTTACCTTGGGGTGGCGATCGCCACCACCCCTATATCTCCTGTGCCTGGCACGCAGCCGGCATCCTTTCTCTCTCTCCTCTCCTCAGCTTTAGATTAATTGAAAGACCGTGGTTTCTGCTGTGCCGTTCTCCAGTGCCATGCCCCATAACCGCGCGAACCCTCACACGGACTTGCACTAACACACTTACCTTCCTTCACAGATACCCACGCCGGGGGGTTTGCCGACCTTATCAAGGCCAGCCACCACTGAGGTGTTCTCCCAAGGTTAAGAAAGTACCTAAGGCAACATCAGCGGGGATGAATGGGTGGTGGCTAGAGTGTAGAATCTTGCAAGATTGTTTTCTGGCGGTATTAAGGGAAGTGTCGTGTGATAATTAGGTTTGGAGGTGCTTTTCCAGAATCAGGGGTAACCAGTTAGAAAAAAAGTGGGTTCATTATCCTCTCCGACGAGTTGTTCCTCGTGTCTTCGATGCGTGCAAGTGCAATTTGGTAGAGGACTTGGGCATATATTATATGGCTGTCTCACGGGAAAGGGTGTAAATCGACATCCTTTTGCGCTGCCTTTTTCAGAAGGTGGGTTGCATGCATTCTGCCTCTGCAGCAGTCGATGCCATGGTGTTGTTACGGTACGTACCGTCCATGTACCACTTGGGATGGCCGAAGAGACTCAGACTTGGCACGTCTGCTTCGAAAGGTTGGAAGCCCTGCTAACCATTCTACGAAAACGTCATCACAGTGCCAGGAATAATACGCCATGTGTCTGAGACCCGACTACGCATATATATCCCTCTTCTTCACCATGGAGGGACTCTCCAGGGGCTTCGTCTAGTCCCGCATCAACCACCACATGCCGGCCAGCAGGCTCGCCACAAGAAAAGTCGTCAAGATCCCCGCACCGACACGGTCACCCATCGTGATAGGCGGCAGCGCGCCCGGCAGGGCGGGCGCGTGGTTGCCAGCCCCCGGATCCCCCTTGCTTGTGCCCCCGCTCGACTCGGTCAACGGCGGGACCGACTCCTGCGTGACCAGCAGGCTCATCAGGGCGGCCAGCGCGCTCATCTGCTGCCCCGCGCCCGTGTTGCCGTCGTAGGCACCGGTGGTCCAGCGGAAGCCGCACGTGCCGTTCGGGTTGCAGCTCTTAGCGGCGCCGGCGGCCGACGACTGGAGCGCGGCCATGATGGGGTCGGCGACGAAGGGTGCGAGCTGCGTCGTCGTCGCGAGCCACCGGTGCATATACCCCTTGAAGAGAGCTGGTCGGTGTTGCACAAGACCGTGGTGGGCCGCTCGCACGGCTGCTCGATCATGATGCCGTCGGGGAAGAAGAATTCGAGCGTGCGGTTGACGAGGCCAGCGAGTGGTGTTTGCCACTTTGCGGACGCGTTTGTCTGCGGGTAGGCCCAAACATGATTAGCTGGAGAAATGGGGGAAGGAAAAAAGGGAAGAGAAAGGGCGGAACATACGTAAGCGTACATATACGCCAGCCCCTCGGCAAGTACAGCAGCGTTGTACGAGAACTGGGCCTTGTCGACTATGGTACAGTTGTCCCCGATATGTGCGCTGTCGTAGACGTTGTACTGGTCATCGATATAGTTGAGTTGGACGAGCCAGTCCCACGATCGTTCGGCCCAAGTCGCATACGAGTCGTTGCGAGTATATCTGGCCAACCGGGCACCGATATTGAACATTATGCCCGTCGCGATGGTGTTCTTGTAATCAAAGCCCACGTTATGGGTGAAAACCTGCCACCGAAGCCCCCCGCCGCACAATTCGGGCTCCCAGCGAGACACCAGGTTATTGAACACGCCCTGGGCCAAGGCGAGCCACTGGGGCTGGTCGGCTGGCGGGTCTGGGTAGCCCACCTCAGCGGCCAGCATGGCGCTCATGGCCCAGAACCCTTGGTCGTCGTTGCCCATGGAGAGGCTCCAGTTGGCCGAGTTGTACGTGTCCTCGGACTGGAAGAGGAGGGCCTGCGTGGTGGCCTCGTTGAACGTGGTATCGTTGGTGTAGTGCCAGTAGTCGACCATGGTGCCCCAGAGCACGTCGCCCTCCCACTGAGGTCGAGGATCAAACAAGTCAGCACAACGAGTCATTCGCCACCGACGCCGACGGCGGCCGGCGTCCGGCGTCCGGCGTCCGGCGCTCCGGTCCGCCACGCCACGTACCCAGTAGTATGGACCGGTGCCGCGCTGCGGCGGCCCCGGCAGGATGCCAGGAACCTGGCCCGGCTCGTCGCCATGGTAGTAGCTCAGAAGGCTTTGGGCCACTACGTTGGCGGCCGACTGGATGGAAGCTGTCACAGGTGGGCCACAGTTAGCCAAAGCAGCAAGGAAGCGACGAATAGTTACCTGCACTCACCGACCGAGGTCAGATCCACGTCCAGGGCTGCACACACGCACGTCGCGGCCAAGAAGATGGCCAAGCGGCTTGTCAAAATGGAAACCATGCCCAAAGATGGACTTCGTTATGTTGGGAGCTCACACATTTCCCCCCGCTCGCTGCGGAGTCTGAGGCAAGAAAGCGAAGGAGGAAGAATAGTTACTGGGTTTTCCAGGAATCACGGCAACGGCCACACGGTCTTGCACCTTGCCGGTGGCCCCATGCGGCCCGCTGTGCCACATCGTTGTATTTACCCAAGCCGGGCGATGGGCCTACCTGCCTGCCCGCCGGATCCTTTGAATGCTGCATAATAGGTCCAGAGTTGTACAACAGACTCTGCCACCTTTCCAGCTCCTTGCTCATATTGAGCATGGCGCCATATTAGCGGCTCGCGCTGTTGGGGGCCTGTTGGCTGCCTCGAGCGACTTTTTCATGCCGCGTGTTGGGGTCCACGTCTCGAGTCCGAATCACCCGAGGATTCGCTCTCTCACTGATCGGTCGTTGGGCCTGGTCCCGTGCTGCATCGACGCATGCTTGTGTCCGTCGAACAGGGGTCTTGGCGCATCCCGATGGGGCGGGATGGATATGATGTCCTTGTAGGTTTAACATGATATATCCTAGCGATTTCTAGTCTATGCGCGTCGGTCGGCAATGCCCCAACCGTTTCTCTCCCCGAAACCCGTCAGCCCAACGCACCACTTTCCCAGCCCTCTGCTGTCGAGCAAGGCGCTCCAAGCGGATTGGATTAGACCATCACGTCCTATGGCATCAGCTCGTTCTAGATTCCTGGGCGGAGTCTTGCTTGAAGACGAGGCTCAAGTATGAACACTCCGGGATTCGGGGACCTCATCAATTAATCGCAAAAGCCGAGCCGAGGGGCCAGTTGAATCAAGTCTCTTTGTTCTTCCCGCTGTGGCACCTCGTGAAGGAAACGAGGACCGCTCCCCGAGCCCTCTCTCCTGAGCAACTCCGTGGCCCCCGAGTAGCATCAATATATCCCATATGACCAGCTCTTGCATGTGGTTGGAAACGCCAAGTCATTCGCCTCTTTTAACGACCAACTGAAATTACGAACATGAAGATGCATGTTCGTTTTTGGAGAAGGCCAACGCAAGGCAGCGTGCCATTACAAGGAGCAGTCGTTGTTTGTGGTAGCATCTGCGTCTAGAGACTCGGGAGATGCTCATTTCGTTATACAAGCCAACCAGGCGCTTCCACTTGAACTGGTCGCCTTCCCTTGGACCTGTCCCGTCTAGGCTGCCGCGTACAGCGCAAGTGCCTTGCCTCAAAACACTTTGGCATGCGGCGCAGGTCAACGTTGGAATCGCACACCGCCATCGTGTACAAGGTAGAGGGAGGGCAATCCACTTGGAGGCCGTGTTGATGTTGGGGTTCAGGGGTTCAGGATATGCGCCCTGCTTCCCGAATCCCTCCGACGAAAGAGGGAGAGGGGGAAAGAGAGAGAGGGGGAAAGAGGGAGAGGAGTTTGGAGCCCGGGAACTGTTGGTTCAGGGCAACTCTGCAGCGGCATCAGATGAGCGCCGCATCAGCTGTGCGAAGTCGCCGTGCCGTAGCATGCCTGGTCGGCCACCGTGACAGAGAGCGCTCTCGCTGGCCCAAGGATAAATATCAAGGCAAACCCAGGTCTTGGAGCCTTGTCTCCTTTCCTCTCAGCAAGCTCATCGCCTACCTACCACTCCCACACTTGCCCTGCTCTTTGACAAAAAGACTGTCCAGCAACTGCTTTCTCTGCCAGCACATTCTTGAGAATGGCCACTTTCAAGTTTTTGATCTCGTTCCTCCTCGGGCTTGCGTCCGTCAAGGCGGCCACGGCGGCAGCAGCGCCCAAGGTGTACCCCGAGGTCATTCCCGGACCCGGCCTGCCCTCGCTCGCCGAGCTCAACCTCACCTCTGCCCAGCTCTACGAGATGGGCCCCCCTGATGCAGGTCCGTGCACACGTATCTCGCGCATTCGTGCCGAGACATACGCCCACTGACATCCCTTCTTTCAACAGCATCGGTTGCTCTGGCTAATGCCCTGGCCAAGAGGCGACCCGCCTACCCCTTGCAGTGCGGGCGTTACGACTTCGAATACGCCAACGTCGACGACATCGTCGCTTGCTTCCACTTCATCCAGAATCTGGGCACGACGTCCTGTGTCGCTCCAGGGGGCCAGGGTCAGTTCGTGACCATGTGCACGGCTGGCGCTGCCCAAGTTGTGGCTTGGTCCTATAACTATCAGACGGTATCTTCCTATTGGTAAGTACGCCTTGGTCCTAGTATGTGTGTGTGTGTGTTGCTTCCCCTAATTAACCCCCCTTCAGTTCCGATGTGGCCCTTGGGTTGCTCTCGGTTATCGATCGTTGTACGCGTGCGGACCACACCTGCGCAGGTACGTTACGCTACCTCCCTAATTGCATAGGCCCGATACGCACGACTTGTCCCAAGTGGCTGCTAACGGATATGCCCGGCAAATAGGGTCCAATGCGGCGAATGGCAATGGGGATTTCGTTGTCTACGCCGACCTCAAACCGTAGGTTACCAGCCCGTGAGCCGTATAAAGACTGGGTCGCGGACGGGGATATTGGTTCAGGGAAATGCCCTCGCACCATGGCCCTCTGGGCAGATCAATCACAGGCGGATTTTTCGTTTTTCCGTGGCGTTCCGCAGCTGCAGGCCAGCCGTCGTATTTTAGGGGAGCTCAACCTCCCAGTGGGACGATCCAGATGGGATGATCGGGATGCACGATTTCACAGGCGGGTCGCCCGCCACTCGAGTGTATTTAGCTAGGAAGTCCGTCCATGTTTCGGACCACAGATCCCAAGGATCTGTTCGTTGTCAAAACCGACCATAAGGTTGCACCCGATTCCAGCACGTCTCCTCAGTGAATCCATTGCAGCGTTCCATCTTCCTTGATGACCCAGACCCTCAGTGTGGCCGGTGACGATTACAGATCTGTAGGTAAGGGGGGATCAACAAGGCTCAGCATCAGCACTATTTTGGAGACACTCATTTCGCGTGCCAAGGGACTTCCTAGTTGCCACTATCCAAAACTTGCCCACCAAAACCACACAAAGCAGTACGTTTCATCCAAACCCAGCCATAATCCCGCATCCACCGTTTCCCACACAACCATCAGTTATCCCCCAGTCCTCCCCTCCCCTTCACGCCTTGACCAACCACTCGCTCTCCTCCACAAATCGATGCTTCAGTCCCGAATCCCCCTTGGGGAACGGATTCGTCGGCCAGTACGTGCGCCAGTCATTGCACAGCCGGTTAAACTCATTCTTATCCGCCGTCGTCAGCCGGTTGCGCAGGTCGGTCGGCCGCTCGAGGAAGTCGACGCTCAGCCCGCCCGAGACGTGCCACGCGATGTGGCAGTGGAACAGCCACGCGCCCGGGTTGTCCGTCTTGAACGCCAGCAGTAGCCAGCCCTTGGGCGGGAGCATGGTCACGTCGCGCCGGACGGGGTTGGCCCCGTTCAGCGCGGGCAGGTCCGTGGCGGGGTTGAAGACGAAGCGCTGCTGGCTGGCGGGCGTGGCAAAGGGGGAGCGACCGAGGACGACGAAATCGTGGCCCTGGGGAGGGGGGGGATGTCAATGGTGTAGGGGATACGGGGTGGTGGAGGGACTTACGTGGAGATGCATCGGGTGCGGCAGACTGAAGGCTCCGTCGGGGTCGTTCTCAACAAGCCAGTACACCCACTGTTCCTCGTTAGCACTCAACTCCAAAACCACCCTAGAATATGGACCAACTCACCTGATCCACCGCATCAACCTGCACAATATTATCCCCCGGCGGATAGCTCGTGTTCTGCGTCATGACATACTCCAGCACGGGCTTGTTCCAGTCCACATTCACCGCGCTCCCATTCACCTTCCACACAAACAGCGGCGTGCCCCCAATCTCGAGATGCACCGGCAGCGTGTTCTGCGGCTTCTTGACAAACCCGCTGACGGGAACGTTCCGCGTCACCACCGGCGTCAGGTTCGGCAGGTCCAAGCACTGGTGATCGATCGGCGCCACGCCCTGGTTGGTCGGCAGCGCGTTGGGCGCGCCGTTGTAGTGGAACACGGCCGCCGGGTTGGGGTTGAGGGAGCCGCCGCAGAAGTTCTGCCCGCCAAAGGTGATGTTGAACCAGTAGTTCCCGACCGCGCGACTCGCGTCGATGGTGACGTCGTACCGCTGGCCGACGCCGAGGAACAGACTGTCGACGGTCATGGCATTGACGGGGACGAAGTCGGCCGAGATGACGGTCATGGTGTGGTTTTGGAGGTTGACCTGGAAGTGGTTTTCGGTCGACGTGTTGATGATGCGGAGCCGGTGGCGTTTGCCGGGGGTGAGGTTGACGGTGGCGTACGACCCGGCCCCGGAGGTCGGGTGTTTGAGTGTCCCGTTGATGAGCACGTTGTCGCTGAAGGGCGGGCCGTTGCTCTGCGTGAAGAGGACGAGGTCGTCGGCGCTGCGGTAGTAGTAATCGGTGAGCGGGAAGACGCCGAGGTCGATGTCGTAGGGGAGCGAGGCCGGGCCGTTGATCTGGATAGTGCCCACGATGCCGTTGCCGTACTGCGCCGAGAAGTGCGAGTGGTACCAGCTTGAGCCGTACTGCTGCGCACGGAAGCGGTACTTGCGCGTGCCGCCTTGGGGAGGGATCGGGCATTCGGTCACGCCGTTGGCGCCATCGTGGAAGATGGTATTTTGCTGGCGGATGCCGTGCCAGTGGATGGATGTGCTGGGGGTGGGGTGTTATTATGGGGGTGAAAAGGGGGAGGGGAGGGGAGACGTACCCGTTCGTCCGCAGGTTGTTGATGACGGTGATCTCGATCCAGTCACCCCAGTCGGCAAAGATGGTGGGCCCTGGGTCGGGTTAGCATAACAAGTTTCGGGCGAAGTTTGGGGTAGTCCCAGCCTGGTGTTGGGAGTCTTCATGCATACCCATGATATTCCCTGTAGTTTCACCCGATTAGTCAGTGTCACAACCACAGCTTGGCAACATCAACGACACTCCAACATACCATTCACCAACATGACCTTGTTCTTGACCACGCCATCCGGCCCGGTCCAGTTGTCGACCTCCGTGAGGGTCAGGGTGTACTGCAACTGGTGAATCCCAAGTCTCTCATCTCCGAACGGGTGACAACACTCACCGGCCTCGTGACCCCCGTAGTAGGGGTGCTGGTCTCATAGTCCGTGTTGATATTGAACCCGGTCGACCAGCACGCCCTATTGCTTGGGGTGTTGCAGCTCGTCTGTCTCAGCTCGATGGGATTCAACAAGTCCCGCTGGAGCGGCGTGGTGGGCGGGGCGGCAACGACGCGCGGGGCGAGGAAGCCTGCAACGAGCGCCATGACGCCGAGGAACGACTTCATGATGAAGACGGCGAGCGAGCCACGCAAGAGAGAAGAAACAAGGCGGTGAAGGGTCTTGAAGGGCAGGGAGACCGGCGAGAGCAGACGTGGACACAGGACTGCTGCCTGGTTGTCCTGATGAAGACGCAAAAATCAAACGATTAGCGGGGAGGGTGAGGCCCCTTATGTAGAAAACATCGTCAGCCTTGGGCAGTGGTAATCGGGCAAAGAAAATATGGCATACCTGTTCGTATCGGGTAACCCCCCTCTTCCTCTTCCTTCTCCCACCCTATGATCACGCGAGGAAGTCCTTACCGGGAACTAAAGGGACGTGCGTGGACGAAAGGGCTCGGGGCATCAACGAGGCCGAGGGTGCGATGTGACTCTGCGAACAGGATTCTGGAATCAAGAACGCAACTCCTCGGATGGGCGAGGACGGCTCGGCCGGGATGGCATCTTCGCTTGCGACGCTCGTGGGCTGCCGGTTGCAACGGATGCGTTCGGCGGCTACCGGGGACGTGATGGAGGAGGGGAGGGAGGTGGGGGAGAAGAAGGAGGGGGTGAAGGAGATGATGGAGGGGGGAGATGTCTCAGTTGACATCGGCCCTGGTGTCCCTGTCAGCCACCATGCGAGTCACTTCCCACCACCCTGACGACGAAACCATCAAGCAGGGGTGTTCATTTGCAGTGCAGGGCCGGCTGGCTTCACGAAGGCGGCCCTTAGCGAGCCCAATGGGAAAGCAAGGTAGACGAGAGACTCGATCGTGAGGTGCCGGCGGCAGCTGGGCGTAGAGGCGGCGGCGCTCAGGGACCGGTGGCTTGCTGCGAGGGGAAGCTCGCCTCGCGCTGATGAAGGTGCGGAAACCTGTAACCGAGATCGATAGTCGTCTGTAAGGTGCTGCAAGAGCGGGCGTGGTGACGATGAGGGGAAGAAGGTTAGGGAAGGGAGGTTAGGTTAGGCAGAGCCCGGTGACAGGTGGCTGCACCTCGAGCGCGACCTCCACCCCGCCGTCAACCTTTCGGCACAGCGCGGTCCCGAATCCCGGAATACCATCGCACGGGAGGAGGAGAAGCAGGGTTGGAGACGGGGCCATCGTCCCTGCAGAAAAATATTGGCTTGGCTCGCCCTCGCTGCTGCGAGCCTCTCCAGGCTGCCACGCTCCCATGTGGGCTCATGCCGTTTGCACATGCGGATAGGGACGGGGATGGGACGGGATTGGGGGCGCGAGTAAGCAGAAATCCTGTTTGCAGTCTGCCTCGCTGGCGGTTAAGGCTGTTGCACTGAGTAAATGGGCAAGGAGCTCGCAGTTTTCCTGTGGGGCCTTGGCAGGGGAAAAGGGGTGGAGGACAAATGAAAGATGCCGGCATATGATGATGACCCCCTGGGGGCTGCCCGTGTGCCATCCCAGTGGTCAGCAGTCTGTAGGACGTCAACAATGAGGCAGGCTGTGGCCAGGGGGCGCGTGAGGGTCAGCCCAACCCTGACTCTACGCTGACGAGAGGCTCAGAGGGTCAGCTGGGGAAGAAACCGAGCATATCCCACTCGCTAAACCACGAAAGCATCTTGGGGAGTTGGGTAGATGACGAGTCATCGAACTTGCCGCTGGGGCCAGCCGAAAGGTGTCTCGACGGGCCAGGTTACGACAAACGATGGGCGGCAGCAAGCGAGAACTGGTTGATCAACAAGTCAGGCACAGCTGTGGAGGATCGACCGCCAGGATGTGCATTGAATGCAGCTTGAGCTTCAGGGTTGACTGATGGGTAGAGCGAGCGCAGCTGGCCACAGTGTCCGATATGACAAGGGAAAGGGGGGGGGGGCTCAAGTGCTCTCGCTTGTTGCAAGGGATGTTACGCTCGAGGTGTCATTCTCTCCGGCCTACCACCTGGTTCGCAGCGCTCTGCCCTACCGGTATGATTTTTAATATGAATGCCGCTCGTCTCCTTTTCTCTGGAATGGGCTGTGATTGGGCGTCGGCTGCATGGACGGCAGCTGCTGCGCTGCGAGGAGGGGGGTTCGTATCTGCTTGCAGGCGTTCCCTTCCATCAAGGGTGGATGATCGTCAGGAGTATCGAACCGGCGCTCTAGGATTAGAGGCTCCGCCTCGAGTGCAACTCTGGTGCGTCACTTCTGGCAAGGTATCAGCTGTCTGCCGCTCGCAGAAGTATCGAGCACACACGCAACAATGATCACACGCAGCGAGCTAGCTCAGATTAGAGTCTGGCCAGCGCGGCTGTGCCCGAGCTTTCCGAGCTCTTGGGTTCGGACGCGGAACAATGCCAGCCCTGGCCAAGAAGATCGGGCCCGGGCGGAGGTCGTTGCTGGATCTGACAGCGCCCTGGGAGAACCCTGGGAGCTGGATGTCGTCGAGACCAGTGGCCAGCACAGTGCTCCGAGCTGCCCGGTGGCGTCAGCCCAAACGCAAGACGCGGGTGTCGCAGGCGGAGCTAGAACAGAACAAGCAAGGTGCGCAGACGCGGCAACCCGTCATGCAGATGGCCCTGTACCCGCTCCCTGCCGGTTTTGTCAGGTCCTCCGGGTTCAGAGCTGCTGTTTTCGCGTCAGGATGACCACAGCAATGAAACTCTGTGCTGATGTGGTTGCTGTGGCTGGCAGGTCACGGTTGATATCAAATGATGATGAAAATCCTCGACCTTCCGGCTAGAGTCGATGGAACTCAACCACGCGACCACAGGGCGGGGGTTTGCTACGCTCTCCCGGATGAGCATCCCACGGCATCGGGACCCCGGATTGTGCCACATCGAGACTTAAAGCGATCGAGCCACTCGTGGAGCGGGACGGGCTGGTTGGGTGTGTGCATGCCCTGCCTGACAGGTCGGACCCGAGCCGTGTCGGGGCTGCTAAATATAAAAGTCGGCTGCTCGCTCAGACTATTGGCCGGGTATGCCGCTTGCTGACAGCCCGCTTGCTCGCCCAATCGCCGTCGCCATTTGCCGTGAATTTGGTCCGTTGTTGACTCGGTCTGAGGCGGGGGAGCTCTTCGCGGTGCAGGCTTGCAGTTCGATGTCGCCCCTCTCGGCGCCAGCCACCCAGTACAGATGTCATGAGCCTAGTCGCGGAGCATCGCAAGTGGATTCCTGCCGGCAGCTTCGACAAGTGCCGGGGCTGCAACGTAGCAGTGCTACAGAAAGGCGATAGGAAGCATGTTGGCGGGGCCGAGGGCGTGATAGGCAAGAAGGCGAGTAGGGTGTCTGATGCATTGGAGGGTCGAGGGGAGGGGGGACGAGGTGAGAGGGAGGGGTCCCATGCCTGCCGCCTACCGTTGAGTTCTTGGGTCGTTGGGTTGCAGAGGGGCGCTCGAACCCCCGCCTAGACGCGGTCCGATGTTGTTCATGGACCCAGGTTGACCCAAGCCCGCCTCCCTATCGCCGATGTGTCGGTACAGGCCAAGCTGTCCAGGGGGTTCTAAAGCCTGGAGGCGGCGGCTGGAGGGGGGTTGGCCGGGGTCAGAGCTGGCGCAAGCCGCGTGGCTGTCACGGCACGGCTTGTGGGGGGCTTGGCTTCGGAAGTCCAAGCCACGGGAAAGACGTCGTCCGATGACGAAGGGCGGTCGATGCTCACACTCAAGGTTCACACCTCGGCCCTTGAACAGTGCAAGAACGCGAGAAAAAAAGGGCTGCCGGATGTAACGGTGAGACTGGCCAGGCACCCTGCATTCAGCGTCCCGTGCAAATCTCCGTGGGGAGGCCCAAGTCATTGGCAACCCCCGCGGGTCGAGCGAGACGTGGGTTGGGCTGGGGCCGCGAGCCAAACAACACGGTGCAGGAGAAAAACAAGAGAATTGGCAGTGAGTGGATGGAGGCTATCCGTACGGAGTACGGAATATGGAAAGAAGAAATCGGGAAGTGGGGTCGAGGTTTCTGGAACAGGGATCGCGGGCAGGGGTCCCTGTGTGCCGTTCTTTCCAGGGTCCATGGTGGGGCCTGGCGGGGCAGCAGAGCGGGGCAGCAGCTGAATCTTGCCGCCCAAAGCGCGCAGGGCTGGCCTTGGCTTTTGTACCCTTTCCTTCATCTCACCCACCCATGCATCGTCACACATGCATCTCTCTCTAACCGCATGTCTGGGGGGGATCATTTCGAGAAATTTGTTCTCGGCAACGGCCCGGGTCCTACATGGCCATTGTCACTGTCGTTACCCTTGCCCTTCACACCAGGTGATCGCTGACGGAAGACTGCTCCTTGATCATTTTGTTTGCTGCACCTCCTCGACCACGCCTCAACAGGGGACGCGGGCGGCAGCCGCTGACCCCCATATTCTCGAGCGCGCATGTTCCTTTTGTCTGCAAGCCTCGGACAATACCTCTGGAAATGGGAACGATCGACACCGTGGACAAGGCCTGACCGGGCGGCATCCGAGCTGGACGAGACCGCTCTTGACCACCCTGCGGCAGTCTATGGGGGTCAAGTACGAGCTTTCGAGCGGCCCCTGTCAACTGCATGTGCATCTCGTCCACTGACACCTTTCCAAATGCCGTCGGGTGCCGGTTGCACAGCAGGCGTCCAATCGAAGCCCCTTGCCTTCCGTGCAGCTGCTGTGGACAACACCTGACAGCAAGCCGCCCGTTGGGCGTCAGATAGACTGCTGACTGGCGTCGGTGAGGAACCTCTCCCCTGCTGCTGACAGACGGCACAGACTCCACGAGGGCATCAGACGACTGAGCCTGACCCTCGACCTGACTCCCGAGCCAAAGTCTGAGCGTCTTGGGAGTGAGGGATTTCTCGGTGCTGGCAGAAGACAGCCACCAGAATGTGGCGCTTGTAGGCACCGATGCGCCATGGCCGCCCGAGAGCCTTGCCGGAGCCCTTTCCGCCCCCCAGACCGACCTGACCCGTCTTTGCCGCGCCACCACGGTCCCGAGAGCCAGGCAGATGGACACCACGACGGCCGGGACGCGGCGGCAAGGCATGCGACTGGGCCACTTCTCCCTGCCCTCACCCACACCACCAGGTGGGTTGACAACCTCCAAGTCTTACTACTACTTCCCCCACCTCCCCCCCTAACACCCGGGTGTCTTGACAACCTCCGAAGCGTGCCGCCCCCCCTTCCTGCACCGTCTCCCACCCACTCGAGTGTCCTGGCAACCTCCAACCTGCCACCCTGCCGCCTCCCAGTGGGGGGAGGTGTTGACAACCCCCAATCCATCCGAGCCGTCCCCCTCTTCTCCTGCCCCTCCCCATTCACTTCCTCCCCCGCTCCCCCTTCGCGCAATACCCAAACTGCAGGATTTTGGCATCTCGCATAGCAGGAAGTGTGGGAGTACAGCACGCTGAAACCAATAGTCGGCCTGACAAACACGTTAATCAGCCCGCCGCTCGCCCTGCCGCACTCCTTTTCCATGTTCGCGGCATGGGACCTGCATTTGCCCAATGATTACTCCGGAGTTGTGACACCAGCCGTTGGGGGACCCCTCCGCCACATCGTCCGGATCTGGGGGTTCTCGGGAGTTTCGTAGTTGAGGGCAGGGAGATCAATGCCCGGGCCATGAAGCATCCATGAGCTCATGTTGGAACCGAATCATGAGGGAGAAGACAAGGGAGACTGGCGTGGCAATGTTACTCTCAACGCACCACAGACACCTCATCCGTCCTTTCCCAGCCTGGAAGTGAGTGATTGGATAATCTGTCACTGTGTTAAAAGCACAAGTGAAGTGTATGCTGACTCGGAGATAATGCAGCTGATTAATCCCCCAAGACACCCGGGAGAGCCGGGAGAGCCGGCAAAGCCGGCAGACGACTCGGACGGTATCAAACAGATTAAACGGAAGGCGACAGGCATGAAGGAAAGAGAAACTAGTAAACGATAAGAGAAACTAGAGACACTGTGAAAGGCTAACCCAACGCATTGCACATTCAATGAGCTGCCAGTTAGTACACCGAGAGGGGGGGCGGGAGCAAGCAAAGACACAGCCCTCTCGACTTTCCCATTTCATCATGCTTCAACCGTCCACCCGCTCAGCACTGACTGCCGACATCCGACACATGTTCACGCAAGCGCTACGGGGCATGCAAGATGAGTTCCAGGTGGTTGGGTCGAGGAGGGCCAGCCAAACAGCCGGGCAGGATGAAAACCGGGAGAAGACAAGACGGCAGGATATGAACACCCCAGCCGCACTATATATTGGCCAACGTATACCCACGGCATCAACCCACTGGCGGCAGGATCCAGTACCCGCACACAGGAGCCATTAGGAATTAATAGAGAACTGTCGTTGTCAATTGGGGCTGGTCCTGGTGTTCGACTCGCGGGTTTCCGCTGACGACCCCAACGCGATCTGGCTGCCAAGCTGCATGATAATGGCGATGACATGATCACACCCCCATTTGTCATTGCCAAGTTCAAAAACCCGTGAAATCTCTCACCACAACGCCGAGGGACGGAGCACAGCAACGCGACGTCGAGAGTGTTGTTGATGGAAGCTGGGAAGACAGGGTTAGGGTTGTCAAGGGGAGAGTTCGTCCGACCCGGTGCCAAGAGCATCTGGTGGATCGCCGCGCCACTAGACCAACCAGGGACGCGTGGCGCCAGCTGCGTATGCCACGGCGCAGCCACAAAGTGACGTAACAGCCAAGTTGCCCCTCACCATCGAACGCTGCCCTCAGGGAGCTTGGGAGCTGAATGGGGCATCGAATGGGCACAGCATTGCCATGGAGGCCGCCGCGTTTCAGACCAGATGCGTTGGTCATCATGCGAACGGGTGGAGCGGGTGGCACACAAAGCCACGATTGTTGCGCGTTTTTGGTCTGGTTGGCGATCTTAAAGCCCAACGTCGCCCAAGCGAAGCTGAATCTCGGATGATCGAGGGATCCAACGCCCGCTGTTGGATCATTGATCAATCTCATCTCGACTCTCCCCAGGGCCCCCACATCCCCATCCCCTCCTCCCTCCTAAAAGCACCACACCACCCACCAACCGCGTTCAAACCGCTCAACTTCAACGCCTCAACTGCGAGTTTCTAAAGGATTGACCAAAGATCGAATTGACCTCGATGGCCTCAAACGAGAAACAGGCGCCGGCCAACCTGGCCGCGCAGCAGGGCGAGCAGCCATACTTCCCCCCTCCCCCGCCCGGTCCCCCGCCCGTCCAAACCGCACCAGCCCAGGCCACACCCGCCCAGCCGCCGAAGCATCCGAACGAGACGCCCATCCCCGACTACAACCCCGCTCACCCGCAGTACGCCCCCCGGCCCACCGACTCAGACGACGACATCTACAACTCGTCGCCCGTCGACGCCCATGCTCCCAAATGGGGGTTCCACTCCCACCACAACAATGAGAGCGATGGCGAGGGCGTCAAGAAGAAGAACCGGCTGTCCGGGCTAGGCGCCGCCTTCACCAGCAAGGTCGCTGGCCCGGTGAATGCGCTCGCCAACAAGTTCGGCGCCGAGGGGTTCTTGCCCGAGGCCCTCGACAAGGAGTGCGACAAGGCGGCCAGGATCCTGCGCAGCTTCTGCAGTACGCACCCCCTCTCCTATCAATACCCATCACCTCCCTGGCAAACCGCTAACCCCCCACCTGCAGAAGACGGCATCTACAGCGACGCGGCCCCGGCTCCATCCCCTCAGCCGACCTCCTCCAAGCCCTCGTCATCCCCCTCCTCTCCACCAAAACCCCCCAAGAAATCCCGCGCCCTCCTGACTATCCCCCCGCGCGTCATCGCCCGCGCCCAGGGCCTTGCCATCTTTACCGCCGTGCGTCTCGGCTTCCAGGCCACCGGCTCCAGCGGCAGCGGCATCCTCCTCGCGCGTCTGCCCGACGGCCGCGGCTGGTCGCCGCCCAGCGCCATCCAGGTGACCTCCATTGGCGCGGGGTTCGTCGCGGGCGTGGACATCTACGACTGCGTCATCGTCATCAACACGCGCGAGGCGCTTGACTTGTTCACCAAGATGCGGTTAAGCCTTGGGTCTGACCTGGCCGTCACCGCTGGGCCAATCGGTGCTGGAGGTTCCCTCGACTGGGGCGTGCCCGCTTCCTCCTCCAAAGTCACACAACAACCCCAGCCCGCCCCCCAACCACAACCCCAAATCCCACCCCTCTCCGCGGATAACACCCACTTCCAAACCGTCCCCGTCCCCGAAAACCAGCAGGGCATGTCCGAAGAGGACCCCGACTCCACCGGCACCGGCAAGCCCGCCAAGAGCAACAAACTCCGCGACGCCATCACCAAACCCGTCTACTCCTATGTCAAGTCCCGCGGCTTGTACGCAGGCGTGCAGATCGACGGGACCGTGATCGCCACGCGGGAGGGGACCAACGCGCGGTTCTATGGGGCGTCGCTGTCTGTCGGGCAGATCCTGCGCGGGGAGGTCCCGCCGCCTGCCGCGACCGCTTCCACCGCTTCTGCCGGGTTGTGGCCTGCCGGAGCGAAGGGTTTGTTCGAGGTCCTCCGCGGGGCTGAGATGGGCGGGAGCGGAAGCCCGCCGCCGAGTCCGGGGTTGGTGTCTGGTGCGCAGGGCGTGGAGGCGGGGATGCAGAAGCTGAGCGTCGCGGGCCAGGCACCGGCGCAGGCGGGCTTCGCTCCCCCACCGACGCAACCCACCGCCGCTGGGCCGTCTACCTTCCCCCCACCCCCTCTTGCCACCGCCGCAGGCCCCTCAACCTTCCCGCCCCCGCCCACCACCGGGCAGGCAGCGCCCCGGTCCCTCGGTAAGGCCGATGAGGCGGCGGCCGAGGCGGCACGGGCCGAGCGCTCGACCACGCCGCTGCCGTCGTATACGGAGGCGTATAGGACCGGGGAGGATCTCCCGCCTGCGTATTCGGCGGATGAGAGGTATTCGGGTGCGGGCGGGGATTCGAAGCGTTAGTTTCTGGACAGGAGGGGGTGCGTGGCGTGACGGGTAACAATGCAGGAGGGGAATATGGGGGTGGGGTCGCGGAGAGGGAAAGGGGCGGTGATGAGAACGCGAAAGGAAATAGCACATGGCATGGCATTATTGGGATGGGACAATGCATATTAAAGGCGGGAAGCGCGTTTAGTTGAGAATTTGATGATGATGTTTCGTGTCGAGCAACCATTCCTCCCAAAATTGAAGTTGTTTACTTGCCCTTGACCCACCAAGTCCCCCCCCCCCCCTTTTCCATGACCCCCGCACCAAATCGCTCCCCGCCATGTCTCCCTCAAATGGAGCCAAGTTCAGAGGCAAAGCCAAGTAACTAGCAACGGATCATTTAATTCAGCGTCATGTTCTATAAATACATGGTCCCGTCTTCACATGCGACTCCCACAGCTAACCTGCCAGTAGCAACGCCAAATCGGGTCCGGCCAAAAGTAACACACATAAACGCCCCTCATGTGCCTGTCATCTGTCCCACCCTGTCCTGCGCCATATACCTCCGTAGAACCGTCATAAGATGAAGAATCAAGCATACATTACCCAGCCAACGCGCTGAGCCAATCCGACTCTAAGCAAAGAAACCACCCCGAAGGACATATCACTCATGCCTCTCGGGCAACCACACCAGCTCGACGATACCGTCCCGGTCGTTCATGGGTGTCCCGTCCGGGTTCTTCCACCGCCAGTCATCGTGCTTGCTGATGTACACCTGCGTGACGCTGCCGTCTTCGTTGAGGTGGGCCTCCTGCAGGTCCCACGAGATCTTGCGGCCCGTCTTGTGCAGCGATTTCCGCTGCGGCCCGAGGATGAAGTCGAGGTTCCATCCCGTGTTCTCGGGTGCTGAGTGGAAGGTCGCTTCGAACTGGTCCAGGTCAAAGTCGATCCCGCGCGGGTAGTAGGCGACGCTGAAGCCGTTGGAGATGACAAAGTCGTCGGCGGTCTGGAAGCGCTGGAGCGTGCAGTCCTCGCCGCAGACGTGGGCGATCTTGGTGTAGTGCCAGGGGTGGGCGATGTGCCAGATGCCGCCACGGTAGTGGTGCAGCGAGAGGGGCTTGATGCCGGACTCGTAGAAGCCGGATGGGTCGCCAAACAGGTCGAGCTGCCACAGGTCGTTGAGCAGCGTCAGCCGGACCTCGGAGTTTTCGTAGATGCACTTGCGCAAGAGGATGTCGCCCTGCGGGCCCCAACCTGTGTTGGCCTCGGCGATCTTCTCGTCCGACTTGCAGGCTTCAAAGTTCTCGGCGACGAGCTTCGCGGTGGGCACGCTGAGGAAGACGCCCGCGCCGCCAAAGGCTTGCGAGCCGTGCCGGCGGATGTTGTTGACATCCTCGGAGAAGGTGCCGATGTACATGGCCTTTTGGTGGTCGTACTCGGCGAACCTGTCGGCAAGGGCCTGGAACGAGGGGAAGAAGGTGTCGTCGTCGCAGATCACCAGCCACTTCCTGGTCCCACGCTCGGGGTGTTGGTAGAGCTTTGGCACGATCGCAAGGTAGCGCGCCGCCATGATCAAGCTGGCATCGGAGCGATACACATCCACGTCGATGCCGAGCCGGGTCAGCTTGTTGTATGCGTCCTCCAACTCGCTATCCGAGGCATCTAGCAGGAGCAGGATCAGCAGTCCCCCGTTGGAGTTGCCCTTTCCATCCGTCAGCCAGTATGTCCACTCGTTGATCGGGCTGGTGCGCAGGTCGGTGAATCGCTTGTAGGTGGTGGAGACGCCGAACATGAACTCGGACGCGTTGGCTGTGGCGGGGAACGGTGACATGGTGACCGGGACCACCAGGGGCTCGGGGCACTCCTCGGTCTCGTACTGCTTGTTGACATCCACCACGGCGACGGCGTCGGTCAGGAAGCTCTGGTCCAGATTGGTGACGGATTTCCTCGAGATGTTTTGCCGGCTGACTTGCACGTAGCGTTTCGTGTACTCGAAGGTCTCCTGGAGGCGGTACAACTTCTGCCACTGCTGCAAGCGGTCCATGTCGTAGCCGCAGGTCATGTTTTCCGTGACCAGGGAAGGCTTTGGCGCATCGGCGCCGATGTGGTCTTGCTCGCCCAGGCCACCAGCTCCTCCTCTCCTGCCTCCTGGCTCCGCGTGGCGCAATGGACTCTGTAGTGATATCGCTTCTCTGGCTGTTGCGGCCGTCTTGAGCAGCGCAGATTGGACGTCCAGGTCGGAGCGCAGGAAGAAGCCGCCGACAGCGATCATGGCGAAGGTGAGGATCAGGACGCGGGCGAAGGGGTTCCGCATGCTGAAGCAACGGTGCGGTGGTGATATTGTGGCCCCCATTTTGAAATCTGCCATGGGTTTGGTGGGAGTGGTGGGAGTAATGATCGTGGGTGGTGTGGCGAGGGTTATGGGGGTGACCTCGAGTGGGAGTGTGGCGATGGCGAGATGGGGAGGGAAGGGTTGAAACAGGAAGCACAGCAGGCTTCAGTTCTGTCCTTCTCTGGTCACGCCCCCAGTTTCCCTCCAACGATTGGTGGCCGTGGAATGAAAGCAAATGTTGGTGAGGAAGGAGCGGCGCGCGGGCTCGCGCCTTGCCGGAAAAAACGCGACTGACTGGTCAGGAACGCCGTCGATTCTCAGAGGCTGCGCAAGAACACGGGGTGTGCCTTCCCGTCCAGTCTAAGTCCCCCGTGTGCAAAGTCGAGGAACCAAGTCAAGGCCTTACAGGTTCAAGGCATGTCAGACTAATGAATGAAGAAAGTCGGAGGGGAGAAGGGGGAGGGGAGGCCGGAGGAAAGGACAGCAGTGGGACGGCGTACGACAGCCGCGGGTGCGACGACATGGACAGGTGCTCCAGGGACAGCAAGGTACGGGATAGAAATAAGGGGTACCAAGCAGGAGGGGCAAGGATGACAGCATGGCAGCATATGGGATGGCAACAGGCCGCGTGGGTCATCTGGTCGACAAGGGGGGAGGGCATGGGATTGGGGGTTGGGGGTTGAGGAAACAAACGGGGGAGCATCATGTCCACTGACTCGGGCTCGCGCATCCGCACAGTGTGGCAGGGAGTTGCTCGTGCTGGCCAGCAGCTATTTAGCAAGCGAATTTGGAGGCCATGAAGAACACGAATGAGACACGAGGCCAGGGCAGATTTCCAGAGGTTGTGGTCCGAGTGCAGTCCTTTGGTCGCCTGCTGAGCCTCCTCGGTATTTCTCCAAACGCTCCCAGCATCTATGCAGGATCGCTGACTGCATCTGCTGTGGCCAGCCCCAGCGGGCGGCAGCAAACACTATCCACAATCGAGCATGGTGCGGTAGGTATGCACCTAGCCACTCGCCTGGGACAGGAGGTTTTTGCCATACCAGGTGCCGGTTTGAAGTCATCAGGCCAATGGCGAGTCAGGACTCGGGCCAGGATGCTGGTGACAGAAGTGGACAACGCCCCTCCACAATATGCTGGTCGGCTCGACATGACACATTGCCCGTCGGATGTGGGTGGCTCTGTTTGAGGGCGCACTGAAAGCAGAATGGATTTTCGTCTCCTCTTGACGCGTCCTTTGGAGAGCTCGAGTGTGCACAGTACCCGTCAGACCATCCCATTCCCAGCTTTTTTGCGGCCTGTCCCACCAATGAAGTCAGCGGCGGGGATTTTCTGGAGCCCAAGAGGTCTGTTTCAGATGCAGCGGGGACGACCCTGTTGGCGAGCACAGCCTGGTTGGGGACGCGCAGATCTCGAAGGGGCTTCTTTCCATTGGCATGTCGTTTTTTCATGGTGGTCTCTGCAAGGGACGAGTGAGGGTGGCTTTGTCCTTGTCGTGCCCAGTTCGTTAGTGAGCACAGCTTGGCGGCCACGTATATGCTACCAGGCGTCAGTGTCATGGGATTGCACTTGATCAATGCATCGGTGAGTTAATTTATCAACCGAGAGCCCAGAGGAGCTCGGGAACCGACCCAAAAACAATCTGACCCATTGCCTGGCCCTTTCGATGCCGCAGCTTACAGCAGCAGCCCGGTGCCCGGTGTTACTGACAGATGCCGTGTTGCTGTTGCTGAAGATCAGATGGGCCGTTGGCGGGGGCGCAGCCAAATTTAGACGATCCCTCCCAGGTCGCGATGATCTTGGCGATCCCGTCTCGAATCCAGACATGCATCCACGCATCGACTTTTGGCGCCGCTGTCTGATAAATGCGAGACAAAGAAACAGGGCAGGCATGGAGCCAAAACCTGTCCGCTGTTTATTCTGAGACGGGGAGCACAGCGCAGGCCCCAGCATTGCTGTGACGCAGGCGACCACAGACCCCTGCAGCCAGGGTCCAGGTCACACAAGACCCTGCCCCACCGACTCCTGCCGAAACAGCTGATGGGGCGGCCCAGGAGCGTCCTCCATAAATATGTCTTATCTTATCAGTTGTCATGGAGCTTCCAAACGCTGTGTTTGGTCAAAATTCCACGATCAAAACATCGAGACACCATGAAGAATGAAAATATTAAGAAATAAACCAAAGTTCCACCAACTCCAACACTTCCCAACCCCCCTTCCAAAAGCTTCACACACTACCTATCTATCCCTATCACCCATCTACCCCTACTACCCCTTCTCCTTCCATCCTCCCTCTACATCCCCCCTCTACCACCCCTCGCCCATTCAACTCCTTCCCCTCCCCCTCGTCGCCAACCAACACATTCTCCCAAACCCCCGTCATCTCTGTCACAACCACCCTCAGCCCCTCCCACTCCCCATTAGTCTTCCGCATCCCCGCGGTATCAACCAAAAACTTCACCACAGTCCTCTCCTTCCCCGTCCCGCCCACACCCACCTCAAACTCCCTCACCCCCCTTACCCCCTTCAACCTCTCCACCCACTCCTCCCAATCCCGTACGCTTCCCGTGTCCTCCGCGCCCATGCCAAAGCACCATTCCAATGCGTCCTCCCAGGGCTTACGAAGCGTGGTCAGTTCCCGGTGGGGGTTGCGGTTCCGTGCGGCGTGGACGAGTTGGGCGTCCGAGGAGGAGCAGTAGAGGCAGGGGAGCGGGGCGCTTGGGCTGAGGTCGCGGAAGATGGGGGGAGGGGCGGTATCAGTTGGGATGAGGATGGGGGAGATGGTGGCGGGTAAAGTTGTTTTGGCGCGGGCGAGGATGCGGCCGATGGCGAGGAGGAGGGTGGCAGGGGAGGTAGTGGTGCCGCGGGTGTGGGCGAGGGTGGAGAGGGGGGTGGTGGCTGGGCCGGGACCGCGGGCATGGGCGGCGGCGGATTCGTGGGAGGAGAGGGTGGAGGGGGATGGGGGGGTGGTTTTGCCTGCGATGGTGAGACCGAGGTAGGATGTGGGGAAGGAGACTGGGCCGTCGGCGGCAGTCGGGGCTGTGGGTGAGGACCACCACGGGGCGGACGGGTTGGTGCTGTCGCACTGGAACAGTTTGGTGGTGCGCCAGCGGACGAGCATGGTCTTGCAGGTGGTGGTGATGCGGGTGATGAAGTGGGGGTTGATGCCCATGTCGATGCGGAGGGCCTCGAGGAGCGAGGTGAGTTCGGCGTGCTGGTTGGCGTCGAGGCCCGCGTCGGGCCGCTCCGCGAGGATGTGAAGGAGAACTAGCCCAATGACTTCGGGCGGGTACTCGATAATCTTTGGTGCCTGCCACCCCCCGGGCCTTGCACTGTCAGCCCGGTCCCTCCCCTCCTTCTTTATCCTCCTGTTATCCTCCAAAGCGCCCTCCTTCTCCTTGAACCTCACCCCACCCGTCCTCCCTCCCTCTCCATTCCTCCCCAAACGCCCCAAATCCCCCCCCTTCTCCACCAACCTCACCTCCTCCCCCAGAACCCTCACCTCCTGTAACGCTTTATCCTCACCCAGCAAGTACAACGCGCGAATGACCCGCTCGCGCGCCCGCGCCCACCTCGCCACCTCATCCCGAAAGCACCGCTCACAAAAGATACTCCCAAGCGCGGTGGCCGTACCGAGCGGCGTGGGGTGGAGCCGCAGCGTGTCGGGGGCCGCGACCCAGATCCCTAGGTCTAGGTCGTCGGGGGAGGTGGGTGGGGGCGTGCCGACGTCGAGCGGGGAGGAGGGTCTGCCGGAGTTGACAAGGGACGGAGGCCTGCCGGAGTCAACGGGGGACGGGGGTGTGGCAACCCGTCGCGGGACGGTTGTTTCCGGGACGGTGAGTCGCCGCTTTGTCGTCTCGGTGCGTTTCCGGGCGGGTTTGGAGAGCTTCGGCGCCCACGGCAAAGGCCCCGGCCCAAGGGGGACGTAGTCGTCGTCCATGGACCTATCGTGGGGGTCGGCCTCGTCAGAGGAAGAGGAGGGGGGGTCCAAGTCCTCACGCCTGCGTTTGAGAGCGCGCGGGATGGTTGGGGGAGGCGGGGTGGGCGGGTGAATGATGAGGTGTTTCGTGAAACCCAGTTTGAATTCGGGGATGGTGATGGGAGGGCCTGGGGTCCATGACTTGGGGGAAGTCGGTACTGGGGGAGTCGAGTCCGTGATTACGGGCGCCTGCGTGGGATTCGTTATGAAGAGGTTGGCCGTGTTCGAGGTAGCCGGAGTTTCCTTGGCTTCAACCGGAGGCTCATTAATACGGTGGTTCCCGTTAACCTGGACATTCTTGTCCGTTCCAACTTGATCCGCGACAGCCGGCGTCGCGGTCATTGGGATTGTCGGTGCCACCTTGGGCGTGTACCTGGCTGCCTTGGGCTTGGGAGCCGTCTTGGGCTTGGGGGTTGCTTTGGGTTTTGGAGAGGCCTTCGGTTTGGGGGTGACCTTCGGCTGGGGAGGTGCTCTGGGCTTCGGAGCCGCCTTTGGCCTTGTCGCGGCCTCCGGCTTCAGGGTATCCGTCATGGCGTTGACGTCCAATCCGGCTGCCTTGGCTGCCGCTGCCCTGGACCGGGTCACTCGCCTCTGGGAGGTCTCCATCACGACTGGCGCGACTGTCGAATTTAGCCTTGGTCTGAGTGTGGCTTAGCAGCGTCCGGCCTGTTGTGCTTTAAAAGGGGAGAATGCGCCCTGGATGGTTTGGGACGACGGCTTCCATGTGCTGGCTGGGACCTGGGCCTGGAGTGTTGCTGTTGGCGTTGTCGTCGGACAGCTCTTGTGTGACCAATCCTGAGGGCGGAAGCAGGGGTGAATTCGAGGTTGGTGGGTGCAAAACCTTTGTTGGCGATGACGGGGTGTCCTTGTCCTTGTGAGGACGCGGCTGGTTGGTGGACAGGGGCGGCTCTATGCGCGGCAGTTGGGGGTGGAGCAACAAAGAGGCCCAGCAAGAATTTGTGCCCTCGGAATGCCAACAAAGGCCGATGCGAAAGGGAGAATTCAGCTTCACGTGGATATCTGAAGCTGGCGATGCTCCAGGCCGGAGTGAGGGGCTCAGATGAAGAGTCCAGCAGCTTGGCTCTGTGAGATGACGTACATATTTAGTGTCGCTGGTTGCTTTGAGTCTGAGCCCCTGGCCTTTGTTCGGCTGGAACAGGGTGAGGCTTGGTCGGGTCGTTTCCGGCACCCTCGCCGCTGGCAAAGAAGAAAGAGAGGCAATGCCACAGGTCACATTGAGCGACTGAAGCAAAAATGGGCTGTGGCTGCAAAAACACCAATCAGATTCACTGGCTCGTGGACAATTAGCTGTTGGGGACGTGGGTGAACCATCACACGCCAGTCAACAATGATGCCCCAGCTTCAACCTCAGTTTGACTCGGCTGGTGACACGAATGGAGCAACAGTCGAACCTCAGTGACAGACTCAAGACCAGGGAAACATGCCGTCCTCCTGGCCAATTGAATGGAAGGTTCCAGGGGCGACAGGGTGCGGTGGAATAGATCCCTTGAGGTGATACCTGAGAAGCTGAATGAAGAAGGTCATTGGACTACCATTAATTGGAGTACTGAGTTGACTGAATTGTAATGTACACCCGCCCAAGAACCCAGTCCCATGCCCGCTCCCCGAACGCCATGCTTCCAAGCTGCCCACCCCGTCAGTCGTCAGTCAGTCACTCATATCCATCTCCTGGAGCCTCAATCACCGCGGTCCAGCGCCTTGACAATGGCATAGCTCAGGCCCGCCGCCAGGGCGCCCACAAAGAGCGTCTGCACCGAGCCCCAGAAGCCCGCCTTGCGCGTGCGGATAGCCACCCAATTCTTGAGGAACCCAAACACCAGCAGGATCACCACCGTAATCACCACCGACACCTGCAGCGCCTTCTGCGTCGTCTCCAGGAAGAAATACGGCACCATCGGGATCAGCCCGCCCACAAAATAGCTCAGGCCCATAGTCGCGGCCGAGACCCAGGCGCGGCCGGCGTCGGGCTCGGGTAGGCGTAGTTCAAAGTCCATCATGAAGCGGACCCACTGGGCCTTGTCAGCGGCGAGCTCGTCGACGAGCGGCTCGGCCGCGCCGCGGCTGATGCCGTAGCCGGCGAGGATGTCGAAGATCTCATCGCGCTCCACGGCGGGGGTCGTCTCGACCTCGGTGGTCTCGCGTGCGAGCTCGGCTTCCCTGTCGTCGTATATCAGCCATGCTCCTCTCATGAACTCAACCCCGGAAAACCCTCCATAACCACCGATAATACAAAGAGAAAGACAATAAGACTCACCAATGCTGCCGCTCCGTATCAGCCGCCAACCACGCCCCCAACCCCATACTCACCATCCCGCTGCACAGCTCCGCCAGGCCCCCCATAATCACGATCCTGCTGTCCCCCAGCGACGACAGCCCCGCCGTCAGTGCAAACGGGACCGTCAGACCATCAGAGAAACCAATGATGACATCCCGCAGCACGGCGTCGTACGCGCCCATGTGCGCCTCTATGTGCGGGTTCTCGGGACACGGTGAGGAGGTCATGCGGTTGGTGATTTTGTTCGGGCGGAGAGTGGTGGTTCCGTGGGTGGTGGCGGTGGGGAGGGAGGGGGGAGGGGCGCGCTCGGGGGAGTCGAGGCCGCGCGAGAGGAGGGGAGTTGTGTCGGTTGAGGAGTGGGACATTGTAGCGGTGGGTGGTTTCGTTAGTGTTTCGTGTATTTTGGTTGGTTTGGTTGGTTTGGTTAAGAGAGAGGGTATTGGAGAGAGAGAGGCGGTTCGGCGACGCGGCGATAGCTCGGAGCAGAGGAGAACCGCCTCGGATCGATGAACGTCGCCTCGGATGAGCGAGGCAGCGTCACCGCAACAACCGAGATGAAATTCGCGTGGTTGCGTTGCGTCACGCCGCGCGGATTGAAAAAGTCCGGTGGGAGAAACCAAAACCGAGAAAAATAAAATTCCGCAACAAGATCCAAATCACCTTCTCACGTTTCGCGCTGACTCATCAACTACAAGACCACCAAAAACAACTATCATCATGTCGCTGCGGCGATGGAGCAGGATCCGGGTGATGTGCCGGCTCGTCCGCATTCAAGAATAACGAGGTGGTTGGTGAAAGGGGCAAAAGGGGGGGTGAGACAAAAGTGGAGTGGGTGTTGAGGCGTCACGCGGACTTCCGGAAAACAAACAGGGTTAGGGTTTTTGTGTGACACCAGATGCACCTCGCTCCATATCCGGTAATGTAATGCTGGTGTGGCCTGAGCGTAAGAGGCGGCGCGGAGATGTTTAGGCTGGGGATATTCCGTATTTCGGGGCTGTTAGGATTTCGGGGCTGTTATGCAGTGGGGGGATCACGTTACTCGTGTCACGGGTGTGAGGATCGTCCGTTGCATGAACATGTTGTTGAGGTTGGCCAACCAGGTTGGGTGAGGGCTCATGCTTCATGCAGTGAGTTGTCCATGTACGCCTCGTTTATGGGCAATGATGATCATTGTTTGCACAGATCTACCGCTAGCCGCTTTCGCTCCAAGACACATTATGCCATGGCCTTCCTTTCTACTCCGTACGATGCATAACATTACCACTCCCCTCTCCCCCACCCGCTATTTACCTCCCCCAATGCCCTTTAACTACCCAAACCTTATCCTCGCCCCCGGCTCCCACGTCCCCGTCCCTCTCCCCTGCGGCTTCCCCCGTCCCTGAGCGGCACCCCCCGTGGTGCCCCCGGCAGGCGACCCGGAGAACCGAATCCCCATATCCGGCGTCCAGGCGCTTTGCATGTTCGCGACCGGCGGGATGGGCGGCATCGGCCGCGGCTGCTGCTGCTCGACGTTGTCTGCCCAGCTCTGGATCTGCGCCTCGACCGGCGGCGGGGGCGGCGAGTGGACGGTCTGCCGTGCTGGTTGCGGTTGGGGTTGAGGTGGTGGTTGTTGCGTGCGGTAGGTTTGCACGGGTGGTGATTGCGGGGGGTTGAGGGAGAGGGAGGAGAGCGGGGGCATGGAGATCTCACTGAGGGAAGTTAGTGGAGGGTCACTGGGGGGAAAGGGGGAGTTGGCTTACTCTTCGAGAGCGCGGGCTTCCTTCCGCCGCTCGTTGACCCAGTGACGGGCTTGGTTGCGGAACTGCTCCACGATCCGGCTAAGGTCGTTGTAGAACTTCCGCCCCACCTCCACGTTGTTCATGATCTCCTTGTACTTGTAGTACGCATTATCCAACCGCTGGAGCGCCTTCTCCCGGTCGTGACTGCCCCTGTCGCCGATGCTCCGCTTCTGCGACTCAAACTCGCGGTTGGCACTTTGCAGGTCCGCCACCGTCTTCTCCTGGTCCGCACGCTCCTTCTCGATCTGCTCAAGGTCCGACTCGTACTGGCTATCCAGCCGCTTGTCAAAAAAGTCCTCAAAGTGCGCGGGCACAATGGGGATGGCGGGAAATGCCCGCTCGAGCCGCGCCGCTTCGGCCATGATATCCGCCTTAACATCATCAGCACGGCTCTTCGCCCTCAAGGACTCAACGCGCTTCCTCCGCCTAGACTCAAGCCGCAGAATGTCGTTGTACACGCCCCTTAGCCTCCCGATGGCCGGCTTCAGCATCTCGGGGATCTCCGTCTTACGGCTGTTGGGTATGTAGTCCATCATGCCCCGGTGGGGTCCGGCGAGGATGGCCATGGTGTCCTTGACGGCGGCAAACTTGTCGCGCACGACGGCGTCGCTCGACATACTGGACGCAAAGTAGCCGTCGATCTCGGCCGCTTGGTTCCACAGCCTCGCCCCGCCGTCGCGGCTCGGCTCAGCTCGAGACTCTGGCCGGGCCCAGCGCTGCGTGCCGTGTTTCAGGCGCATGCTGGTGTCTTCCTGCTCCTCGGCGGCCAGTAGTGCCTTCCCCTCCTCGAAGACGCTCTTATCGCTGGCGCACAGCTTCTCGATATCAGCAAGCCCACGCTGGAGCCGGCTGATGGCGTCGGCCTGCCGGATCTCGTCGGCGCGCTGGGCGAGGGTGGCCGGCAGCCCCAGAGGCTTCTCAAGGGCCTGCAGTGAGCCTGGGAGGTTGAGGCTGGAGAGGATTTCGTGCAGCTTGTCCGTCATGGTCTCTAGCTCGGCGATCATGTTGGTGTTTACGAGGCGGTCTCGGCGCTCTTCGTAGATGGACAAGGCGACGTGGACGGAGAAGGGGACGAGCTTGGTGAATAGAGCCGGTCCAAACTCGGCCTGGTCGCCGAGGTACTCGTACGGCGTGGCAACCTGCGGCGGGACCCTAGCCACGGCCATGTTGGCACGGTCAAGTACCTTGAGCTCGGATTTGGGCGGGACGGCCTCTGTGAGGGTCAGTCAGCATGGCTGCCCCCCGGGCAATATGGTGGACGGACTCACGGTAGTATATATTGTTGTTGTCCTTCTCGGCCCTCTTCAAGTCGTCCTCCACTCTCCGCTTCAGACCCTGGAGGTCCTCCATGACGGCCTTGTTGATATAACCCCCCTTGCACTCCTTCAGCCCCTCGTTGACGCATGCAACGGCATCTGACAAGCGCGCCACCTCCTCGCCATATCTCATCTTCTCGAGGGCGTCGCAAGCCGCGCGGTACTGGGCAGCAGCAGCAAAATGGTGGTGCTTGGCGCTCATGTGGTGGATCCAGGCGGAGCTGATGGCCTCGCTGCAGACGGCGGCCTCGCCGGCCATGTTGTAGAGGTCCGAGACGCGGGCGGCGAGCTTCGCTATCGAGGCATCTTTGTACCCGTCCATAACCGCCTTTTGCCAGAAACACTCTTGGCTCTGGGCCAGGAACAGCTGCGTCAGAGACTCAAGTGTGGCCTGGTCCATGTCGTCGGGCGGGTGCGCCATGCGCAGCTCGGGCAAGACCTCCATCTTCATGTGCTGGAGGACGCCGGCGGCCTGGGAGAAGTAGCTCGCGGCAGTTTTGAGACCCTCGGTATTGCCGCGGTTGGAGGAGATGGCGAGCTGGGAGTAGAGGGCGGCTAGGTTGTAGAGGACGTTCATGAGCTCGAACTTGAGGTTGTTCTGGACGAGGGGGTGTTCGGTGTGGTAGCCGAGGGCGGGATACCACGAGAAGTCGATTCCGATCTGCGAGTAGGTGTTTGTTGTCAGCCCTGATCTTGCCGGCAGCGTGTGGAGGCCGTGGAGGGAGGCAGCGGGGGATATACATCTATCGGGAACTTCCCGCCGATCCACACCAGCTGGGCGGCGTATGCCTGCAGCTTCTTGATGCCGCCGGGGTGGGCGTCGCGGGAGTTGATGGCGTCGCGGCGCAGGGAGTCGATGACGTCGAGGTCATGGCGGAACATGTCGGGGTGCTGGTCATATTTGCTAGAGATGTACTGGCGCAACGATGAAGCGAGCGAGATCTGGGCCGACTTGCGGAAAGGGAGGGAGAGGATATTGGAGCTGTGGGAGAGGAAGGGGGGAGTGTCAGCCAGAGCCAGGCCAGAGTCAGAGACGGGAGGGAGTGGGGGCCAGGGTCGGGCAGCAGGGTGCTGCGCAGCTGGTCCCGGACTTACGTCGTCATCTTGGAAATGGAGGGCCGAGCACAGCAAACGTGCTTGGGAATAGCCTCAGCCTGGGGCGCCCGCGGGGTGGCGTTTGTTCAACACGAGCCGACGTGTCTGGGCTGTCGTGTCTGATGTCATCAGCTCCAGCTTCTGCTTCTGCTTCAGCTGCTCCCCCGCACAAAGCCACGCGCTCAGGGCATTTGTTTGGCGGGGCAGTTCCCCCTCGCAACAGCCAGGCAACAGTTCCAAGCCCTGCTGCTGGTCCAATCAGAGGCTGTATCTCAGCGGCCCGCCCCTGGAAATTCCCGCCAACCCTGAGCGCATCCACTGTGGAGCCCCTCTGACTTCCATCATCTCTCCCAACTTCAAACTTCAGATTTCTCCATCCTCCAACACAAAGAGGAAGCGTGCTGCTCCCGGGATCCAGTCACCAAATCTGGAACACGAGCCACAGCTACCACCTCTATTTTCGAGATGTTTGTTTCTCATCGAGAGCCTGGGCCCAGGCGCAGATCCTGAGGGACTTGGAGAAAGCAGGGGAAACCCTGCAGCGATGAGCCCTGCAGCGCTTGCAGAGCAGAGAGCTGCCCACAACACACCACCACACTGCCGAACTCGACACTTCCCTGTCGTCGCCCGGCAAGGACCCCGGCTCCCGGCATCTGGTGTGAGCGAGGAGCACCCAGCCAACCACTTGCTCCGATGGAAAGCAGATGCTGCATCACTCGGTCTGCTCTGCATCACCCCATTCTGCTCGGCGACGGCAGTGCCGTCCACAGCAGACGACAGGCCAACACTACCAGTGCAGACCACCGCCGAATTCAGCCCGTTCTTCGGGCGTGCGCTGTGTCGGCCGTGGAACGCCACTCATGCCGCAACCCTCGCCAACCTGACGCTTGCCCAACAACACCCCTGCCACCGCGTCGTCTGTTGGCTCGTTCTCTCCCGGCGGCCCAGCCATGAACACCATGGACGGGTGCGCTTCGCCCTCCAGTTGGATCACGGATCCCCCCACGACCCGCCCCTCGACTTCTTGTCTTAGAGAGCCCCTCCAGGCTGAGACCTTGAGGCGAATGAATCAGCTACACGCGACCGACCCCGTCTTGCTCACTGTCCCGACTCAGGGAAGCCTTGCAGCAGGAAGCAGGAGGAGCTCCCCGGATCCTGCTATCGGCATTGCTGCTCTGCTCGGTCCCGACTTCCGAGGCGCCGCCAGTGTGGTGTCACCACTCATCTCGCCCTCCCGGCTCTGCCATGCCACCGATGACTTCGCGGCTTGTTGAAGATGCAGACAATCCGATGGCTGCAGGGCCGTCATTTCTCGCGCTCGGGTTTTAATATAGCTGACTCTTCGAGAACAGCCATCCCGGATCGAATGTCTGAGGGACACACACCGGACCCTGATCCCAAGAAGGGCCTCTTGATAGCCGCTGCTTCCTCTGAAAGCAAGCATCATGATCGGCCGCCTTTAGCTGTCTTCCTGTCTGCCCCTTGTTTGATGCCCGGGGTCGTCCCAGGCTTCCGTCCCATGCTGTACAGGGCGTCGCGCAAGGCTGGCTGGACTCTGTGCTCGGTGTCTCTGCATTGTATCGGGTTCACCAAGATTGCCCCAGTCGTGTTGCGCCATGTCGAGCAAAGTTGGAGGCTCTGGTTTCGCAAAATGCAGCAGCCCCAAGCCCCATTGACCGGACCGCCGTCCGTCCCTCGGAGGACTGCCCGCGGCAAGTCAGCCAAGGGAATGATCACAGCCATTCTGCAAGTTCCATGCTGAGCAAGATGGGTGGTCTTTTTGGATGCTGCCAGCGGCAACTCCCTCCCGACCCAAGCTCCAACACTTACCAACTCCATCACGTGCGAACACGGCCGGCCTCGAGGGTTCGTCCCGAAACCGCAGTGCAGATACAGCGATCAACCTTAATAAGCCTGGTGCTTCGTGCTTGGGCCATCAACTCGCCGCTCTGCCCTGCTCGTGAAACCGCAAATCACCGCAGGTCCCGTGCAGAGTCGCACAACGCTCCAGCGCAGCCACCAGGCCGACTGGCCACCACAGAGAGAGGCTCACGTCAGTCCTGGACTGCGGCTCGGAAGAATGCCCGCTGAAGATCGACCAAGCAAGCCCCGACCACCACTACTGCACACAAAGCATGTCCTATCACCCGGCATCCTCGTCTGCCCTCGGACCCGGCAGCTGCGGCCTACAACCCGAGCTCCCCAGGCCTTTCATTTCGACGTCCACCTGTGGCCGCTTACAGAGGACGGAGGCCTGCCTGCACGCTATATCGAGCGTCGGAAGATTTTGCTGGTCCCAGCACCGTGGTTGTGAGGGACCTTGACCGTCGTGCCAATGCAACCATGGGGGGTTAATCACGCAACGCCAGAACTGCCCCTCGCACCTCGCACCTGGGGAGGAGGGCTGAAAAGGGGGGGGTGTGCCACTTCATTCGCTTCATAGGCGACCACCGGACGGACATCCCCAACCCAATGTCCACAGCTCATTCCCTCGCGCCATCGCCATTCTCTTGGCGGCTTCATCCCCCCTGTCGGTTCTCGTTCCTGTTGTGAGACAGTGGCTTGTGCGGGAACGGGATAATTCACCGCATTCTGCCGCCTTGGTTCCGTCACACTGGCTAGCTCGGCGGCGGCCAGTTGCGCCCAAGCACCGCACCCCCCTTCTTCACCACCGCAGCTTCTCGATGCGGGCAGCTGTGGCGTGAACATTCCCCCCCTCCCCGCTCCCCGGGGCCCGGCCCTCGATAACATTCTCTCTCTCTGCGCACGTTTGAGCCCCCGCTAACCGAAAAAAGGGTCGCATTGGGAAGGCAGCGGCTGGCATCTAGCGTGGGATGGGGGCCATTGGGCCCAGTCACAGTCCGAACGGGAGAGAATTCCGGGTTGAGGCGGCGCCGCCTTGTGGGGAACGGGAAGTCACCCTGGGGAGGCCAGCTGGGTGGTGCCGTTGCAGGCCGTGGGAAGCCCGATATATTGCAAACTCCCGGCTGGTACCTGGAGGCTGTTTACTACGGCATCCGCCCCCCGACCCCCCGGTTGCTGGCTGACTCTCCTTGGACACGGGCTACACAGCATTGCACCGCTGGCGGAGGACAATAGGCTGAACTCGCTCTCAACACCCTGGGCACTTTGGCAAATGGCATCTCGCACTGGCACACGCTCAGGACAACCGTAAACAAGATTAGAAGCAGACAGCACAAACCCACGTGCCTCTTCCAGCACCGGGATTCCCACAGACCAGGATACGCACCCCCACTGCACCATGCAACACTCGCCCCCCGTCCGCCATGCCGATGGGTTGATGAGCGACGTTCGCCCTTCCGGACTCTCTCCACGCTGGAGTCCAAAGAAGCGAGGCCCTCCCGGCTCATGGTTGGCTGGCCCCGGAGCTATCTGGCCTGGCTGCCACGATTTCAGACCATGTACAACGTGCTTTCCGGCGACGAGATTGCTTATTCGGGCAATGACCCTCAAGCCACACCCCCCCCC
>MU855560.1:0-43961 GCA_033296695.1 Staphylotrichum tortipilum | reverse complement strand
GGCGAAGCTGCGGCGATTGAGGCGATTGACTGTGTTTATGTTCGGTGATCGCATGTGGGTGGGTTGAAGTGTGTGGAGAAATTCCTCCGATCGTGGGTGAGGAACTGATTGCCGCGGCTTCAAAGATTTGACCAATTCTAGATGGACGATAAGGAACTTTAGGACCCGCAATTCCACAATAATTCCACATAATAATTTCACATAATAATTTCACATAATAATTTCGAAAAGTTTGAGCGCAATATTGTCCTCCGGACAGGATTATTCCTGACAGCTGTATTTTCGATTGGGGGCATCACTAGCTAGGGAAGTAATGAACGTCTTTGTTTCCCTCTGGCATGCAGCATTCCTGATAGCACTCCTCAATGGACGTCCAACCGCCAATTAATCCCTTGGGTTACCCGATGGGCTCTCGGCCTCCACGAACCCATCTTTCGTCAGATCTCAAACCCCCCAGCCAAATCCATTACTCTCTCCGGATCGATCCGCTCCCGAATCTCCCGCAGCCGTGCCGCGTTCCGAGTCCCGTACAACTTCTCCGTGCTAGTCCCTGCCAAAGCATAATTCGGATACTCCGGGAAGCTGTCCTGGTAAATGCCCTCATCGCGGCCAACCTGCTTCAGCGTCTCCACAGCCTGGTGAATCCGCTCGTACCACCACTCGTCGTCGGCCGGGTTTGTCCAGGCGAGGAACATGTGGAGCTGTTTACATGTTAGCCCGACGGAGCTGGATAGTAAGAGGGTGATAAATGGACAGGAACCTTGCCGGAAGCAGCGAGTCGGCGTGCGGGTACGCACAGTCAGTAGCGTACTGGCCGTAGTTTGCGAAGGGTTCGAGGTCAAAGTTGACTCTGGTGCCGCTGTGGAGGCCTGATACTCTGCCGATGGCCTGGCCTCTAATGTGAGCCAGCACTAAACAGCCGATTTTGAATGCAGGGGCCAACATACCGCTGCCTCGTTCTTGACTGCCTCCAAAAACCGCGGAGTAAGCGCGGTAGTCGAGAAGCTGGCGAACGTGCCCCGGGCGCTCACCACCAAATCGAACGGGAAGCCGGCGACTAGATTGGCGAAGGGCTTCCGGCCCGTGTTGTCCACAACTGTCAGGAGCCGGTCAAATACGTTGAAGTCTGCCGGCTTGTTGGGACCGTCATGGAAGAGGATGGGAAGAGAGCTGACGCCGAGCGCAGTTGCGTCGAGCGAGAGGATCAGTTGCGTCCGGGGGTCCTTGTTATGGTCCACGAAGTGCTGGGTCGCGTTGAGTACCTCGGAGGCGAGGCCAGGGAGGTATAGACGGAATCCTCCCTGCATTCGGGGTCAGCGGAATGCAAGATGTCGTTACCGCCGGCAGAATATAGAAGCATACCCAGACTTCTGAGGGCTGTGGATGGGTGTAAAACTCTGCCGAGGTCACAATGCCGAAACGATTGAGCCCACCCTTGAGGGCAAAGAACAAATCTTGGTTTCGGTGATTGGAGGCTGACGTGATTGTTCCATTCTTAGGGTCGAGAAACGCCGTCAGTTGGACAAAACTTAGAAATAGGGGGCACAGCTTGGCTCACTGGGAGGACGACATGGAAAGTCTTGACCGTGTCAACTGTCATGCCTGGAAACAACAAGGTTGGTCAGTAATGTCTTTTGTGCAACATCAAGATAAGGGAACCTACCGTATTGGTTTGTTTTCCTGTCCCAGTTGCATATCAATCTCCGGTCCCTCGGGCTTGAGTATTGATCCTACTCACCAAGAGTAGCCGCCGCCGAGAGTAACACCTCCAACGCCTGGCCCAGGCAGTCTGCCACCCACAACATTAACGCCGGATGGCGAGAGCGTGTTGTAAACATCCATCCATTCCTGACTCAGATGTGAGTAGGCTGGCCGTTATCAACTCTACCCCCACCGCACGCTTACCTGACCAAAGCCCAGGGTTGCGATCTTGCCATCCTTGGACAGTTCTACCTGGTCAAACCGCCGAAGTGAGATATGGACGCCTTTCGTGCTTGAAAATCCCGGGTTTGACGCATGGCCCCCTGAATATACTGCAAAGGGGGTGCGGGAGGCGCCCACCGTTTGGAGGACCAATGACACATCCTCCGGAGACCCCACTTCGACGACGCAAGCTGCGTTGTTGCTCGAGGAGAGTATCCAATGGTGCTGGTTGCTGTGATACTGCACTATCTGGACTGCGTTATGGTGTGAATGTCCGTGCCCAAGCTGCAGTCTGTCTCCTCGCGGGTTGATCATGGGGCTTACTGGGGTAGATCACGTCGCTCGCTTTGGAGATTTTGTGTTCAATCTCGTTGCAAGTTGCGGTGGCATCTTTATGGACGACATCATCAGCAAGAGCGAATGAGCATCCCACAATACCGAGGAGGGTGAGTAAAGGCGCCATGTCTTCCAGGTTCAGGGCCAAAGCTTAAGCAAAACAGAACCGTGGACAGCGTGGCAAGATGTGGGTGCACCCTGGCCGGGAACCGTACCTAAATATATGCATGTCGAACCTGCATGCCTCTGTCGAGGTTGGACGACAGGGTGATCCTGATCTCCCCGATGTTAGGCGGCCAATGAAGAAACCCCTGGTCTGCTGAACCCGCGAAGTGTCTCGGGACGGGGAGACATCCCGGGGTCCGTGTTCCCAAGCTCCCAGCCACGAGCACGAGGCGTCGTATCTCGGAAGAGGAAGTCGGGAAGTCCTTCCCGGCGACGTCATCAGCCACTTTTCTTCGCAACTGTGACGCGCCTCGGTCAGCTCCTGTTGTCTCGTTGATTGCAACACGAAAACAGCATCGAAAGAATGATATCCAGCCACGGTTAGAGCAGGATATGGGGGACCGGGCAAATACACGGCTTATGGTGGAGGGCAGTGTTAATAGGGGCTAGTCCATCCTGGAAGATTGGCTAGGGAATCTCTCACCCCTCCCTCGAGTGTCACTGGGCCTCGGTAAGTGCCCTATTCTACCAGGCAACCTCCCTTTCATGCTCCAAAATGGATCACAATTATCACATGTCAGGTGTCAAATCAGCTCAGGACGACCAGAGATGCAATTTGGCAAGTGACACGGAGTTCGGGCCGGGTAAATAACCCGATGTGCAGGACCAGTTTCACTATGGGCGTTGACAGCTGAAACCTGGAGCTATCATGGTGATCCTAGACATTTCCTCCCTCACAAGTCCTCCCAAGACGCCGACGACAGGTATCTTCAATGACGGCCACAGGGCGTTGTGGGAGACAGGAGCGTATTAAGGAGATTCAAGCCTGCCTAGGTACGGAGTACTATCTTGGCAGAATGGGACATGCATAGCGCAACGGAGAAGCAAAGCTCTCTGTTACGGAATGGCGTTGAGATGGAGGCGTCTGGAGACATCATTAGATAGGCAGCGTGTTTGCCCGATGCGTATTATAGCTTTCGCGGCGCAAAGTAAACGCCCGGATCCGAGACCGCCGAGCGTCATCCCCGATAGAGACGTCAATTCCCTATATTTTGTGAGTTGGCACACGCGAGGTTCCATCGCCGACATAGCCGACACGTCGGTGTAGATCTCACCAGCTACCTAGTTAGTCGCCTTCAAGCAGCCGCCTGCTTCGTCACGGCCCCGACCAGTCCGCAGAGCATGCAAGTTGCACCTGGTCCCATCAGGCTGCCATATGCTGTTCGGTTGAGCACCTAGGAATGCTAACCATTAGAAGGGGTGCCACCAGGTCATCGTGGTCATTGGGACGGCCGTGTCCGTTTTTGTTAAGGGCAACGGGTCTGGGAGCTTAGGTGGCAGAGAACGGGGCCCGTTGACCGTGGTGCGGCTGGACCTAGATAGGGAGCCAGTGGTTCGTTTTGTGCCGCGCCGTCGTCGATGGCACCTGCCAGGGAAGGAGAGCAGCGCCAGCTAGCGGCGGGGGTGATCTTGGTAGGCTGATGTGATGGACGGGGCGTTGGTTGCCAGGAGGATAGAAGTGGATTTGGAAATGGGGAGCAACTTGAGGCAAGTGATGGCGAACATTCTTTGAAGAATATTGCTGTGGTCTGCTTGCCGAGTCAGGGTGTTCTGGCCCTTGCATCGACCACGGCGGGCTTTTTGGCGCCCTCCCCGGTACCTCCCCTCCCGTCATTCCGCGTCATCACCGAGCCCGAGACGAGGGCTCCCAGCATTCGCAATTTCGGAGCCCGGGCTCGCTACCCCTGAGATCAGGATTGGGCGAGCAAACCCCCGAAATGCTGACAGGCGCAATCTTCCATCCGTGATAGGACGAGGATGGAACGGCTGAGCTCCAGGCACGTGTGGGCTCCCGCCGCTGTTGGCTCCCTCCGCGGCGGAGAGGTCACGTAAGGGGGTGGGTGCGCACCAGGAATGTGGCGGAGCTTTGTGCTGCTCCTCCCAACCAACTGCCTCCCCTGCCGGCTTTATTCCCAAAGAGGCCCACCTATTTCTACCGCGCCATCCGTCGCTAAATACAAAGCTTAACCCCGCCCCCGCACTCACCCGCCAGCGGCCAAGACCACTCCTGCTCACAGCACACGCAGCTAAGAGCAATAGCTTCCCCCTCTCCCGGCAGCAGTCGATCCTCAGGACCATCCACAAGCACCGTCATGTCGGGGCAAGGTTACTACAACCAGGGTCCGCCCCAGGGCCAGCCGCCGTACGGCTACAGCAATCCCGGCCAGCAACCGTACCCCTCGCAGGGCCCCTACGACCAAAGTGCGCCGCAGCAGTATCCGCAGGTATGTCTCCCTCGTCGGATTGACCTCGTCGAGGAACCCATATCGCACGAACCTCAACTAACCCCCTTCCTTCCCCCCAACCAGCAAGGAGGCGGCTACTACCCTCCTCCCCAGCAGCAGCAGCAGCAGCAGCAGCAGCAGCAGCCGCCCTACGGCGCGCCTCCCCCCCAGCAACCCTATGGCGCGCCTCCCCCTCAGCAGGGCTACGGCGCGCCGCAGCAACCGCCCTACCAGCCCTACGGCAGCCCCTCTCCCGGCCCCAGCCCCTACCCCCCGCAGCACCAGCAGCACCCGCAGGGCGGCTACGACCCGTCGCGCGGGCAGTACAACCAGCCGCCGCCGCAGGGGAACTATCCCCCGCAGCACCAGCCCTTCCCGGGCCAGCCGCCGCAGGGCCAGGCGCAGGGATACTACGCTGGCGCCCCGCCGCCGGGCGGGCAGTACACGGGCGCGTACCCCGGGGGTGGCGTCCCCGGCCAGGAGGACCGTGGTTTGGCCGGGAAGCTGGCCGGTGCTGCCGCCGGTGGGTATCTCGGTCACCAGGCGGGCGGCGGAGGCGGGAGTGGGTTGGCGATGGCGGCGGCGGGCGCGTTGGGTGGTGCGTTTGTGGGGAATAAGCTGGAGAATGCGGTCGGTGGGAAGTAAGTTGATCTCGCTCGTCTTGGTTTTGTGTGTTGAGTTGTGTTGAATTGTGTGTTGAGAGGGATGCTGACCTGGGGGTGTGATGCAGGCTCGCCAAGCACAAGAAGGAGAAGAAGTTCAAGCAGGCCAAGCACCACAAGCGCAGGGGCAGCGGGAGCTCGAGCAGCAGCTCGAGCGACTCTGACTAACGGAAGGCCTGGGGACGATGTGGGTTTATTTGGAGGGAGGGGCGGCTTTTTGACGGTTGGATGGTTTCTGATCTGATGGTATTAATATGTGCCTGGGCGGTCGTTTTGTTTCTGGGATTGGAACATCGGGCTTGGTTCGATCATTATCGTCTGACTATTGATTATCATAACCTCTCGTCGTGCGGTTGTACCCGATTTCGCTCCACCACCTTGGCCCTCTGCATTAGGCTACTATCCATCTGGCTCAGTCTTTCGCAACAACAGGCGCGGGTTACTCGACATGACCTCCAACCGGCTTCATCTCGTAGGCCTCTCTCGTGGTTCCCACCGGCACCTCAGCATAAGCTGGGGGCGATGCAACCGCCGCCTCCATCATTCGCTTCTCTTTCTTCGCCCAGCTGTTTCTTGTACACGTGATACAGCACCCGACACAGCCGCAGATGGAGCTCACAAGATGGACGACCCTGGTTTCCAGTTAGCGTTTGGCCATTCCCAACGGCTGGCATCAAACCTGGAACCGAGGTAGAAGTCAGGACGCAGACTCACCCCAGCACAATGAGCAGCACGGTCGCCTGCGACCGCGCGGCATAGTACGAGTCAAACTGATCCCCCGGAGTGCGCTCGAGCCAGCCCAAGGTGAAGGCGCCAACGAGGCACATGACGCCTGGGACGGTGTCCAGGAAGCTGCTCATGGCCGAGGTGCCAGCCTCGTACGCGCCCACGGCCGCGATCAGCAGGAGGATTGCATCGAAGATGACGGCGATGGAGATCTGTTTGTTTTCTCAGGCGGTGATTAGTTCCATGCAATGACAAGGAACAGACACTGTGTTCACGAGACAGGAAAGGGGCGGAGGGGGGGGCACTGACACCAGCGAAAGCGGCTTGTGATCCCGACCGCAGGTCCAGGCTTGATGCCCTCGCCTCCACAATGGCGACGTATGCTAGCACGCCAATACTGAATACCGTCAGGGTGCTGCGGACGATGAGGGTCATCCAGCGCGGGAAGGGTGAGAGGTGCTCGGGTCCATAAACGGGACCCTCTTCGCTGGGGTTCCTCCTAGACCGCGGTTGAAAGGCGACGTAGGGTGGTGGGTGTGATTGTCGGTCTTGGGAGGGGGCGGGTTGGGCCATGGTGTACTCCTGTTGCTGAGTGGCTTCGAGCGCGGCGGATCTGGGTGCGATGGGTTGAGCTTGGGGGTCGAGATTGACGATCCTGGGCTAGGTCCGTGATGCTTGGCTTGTGGACAATATAGTTGAGCCTTTTGGGGACATGGCAACCATCCCACCCCTCGCAGAAAACTGTGGGCTGTGTTGGCGCGTTGGGTGTGAAAATGTAACCTTACCAGCGCTGCCGTCAGATCAGATATCTACCAATCAAATCAGATACAAACAGTCAGATAATGTATTTGATAAGCGAGCTCTGTCGCCCAATGCCTGGCCCTCCATCACCGCCAGGTACATTTTCCTCCCACATAACGCACAACACACAATCCACACCATTGCCACGTCCCTCGTGGGATCATCCGCTGCTGTAGACGCTGAATTTAGCGTCTCCAGGTCAGGGCTCGGGTTTCGGAATTCTCGCCATTTGGCGGTCCGTCGTCTCTCCATTCCGTTACCCAAGACCACACAAAGCTTCAGCATAATATGCGGTCTTTTACACTTTTGCTCTAAGTGATCCCATACCGGTCAACCGTAGAACGGCAACAGTCTTCCGAAAACTATCTGCCCAAGACCCCGAAAGCTATAGTGTAGGTTGGATACCGGACAGATTACTGATCCGAGCACATGACACCGCGCATCTTACGCGCCAAGGACGTCATTAACGCAGCCATCTCAATTTCACTGGCGCGTCGGGACGCCACATCGCGTTGTGACTTGCTCGCCCATTTGTTGTGAGGTCAGCCAAGACCGTTCTCCCTGGCTGTGGCTGATGGCTGCCTAAGGAGCGGTCTGGCATCCATCGGAGGGTTGAGGGACGGGAAGTGATCAGCGAGGGGGTATATCAGGGGCGAGCCTGTCGAGTTACAGAGGACGATTTCTTTGCTTCCAACAATCCGCAACCAACCTTCTTTTGACCTCGCACCACACACAAAATCAGCATTCAACCACCATCACAGCACTTAATCGACCACCCATCTCTCACCATGGCTCTCAGCCCGCTCAAGCTCACCACCTGCCTCTGGTTCGACGGCCAGGCCGAGGAAGCAGCCAACTACTACGTCTCCATCTTCCCCAACTCCAAGATCACCCACGTCCAGCGCTACACCGAAGCCGGCCGCGAGCACCACGGCCGCGAGCCCGGCAGCGTCCTCGTCGTCGAGTTCGAGCTCGACGGCCACCGCTTCGTCGGGCTCAACGGCGGGCCGCACTTCACCTTCAGCGAGGCCGTCTCGTTCCAGATCGACTGCGCCGATCAGGCCGAGGTCGACTACTACTGGGACAAGCTCGGCGCCGGTCGCGACCCGGCCAAGCAGCAGTGCGGCTGGCTCGGCGACAAGTTTGGACTCTCATGGCAGGTTGTACCCAAGGCGTTCAAGGAGATGCTGGCCAAGGGGGACGGGGCCGCGGCGGGGAGGGTGACGGAGGCGATGATGAAGATGAGGAAGATGGACATTGCCGAGCTGGAGAAGGCGTTAAAGGGTGAATAGGGGTTTTGTCAATTTTGGCAGACCTCCATTCTTTTGGATTTCCTATTACCTAGTGCTTGCTGTCTTCTCGTAGTGCACGATGACCACAATCAATTGGATCCCTCACTTCGGATCATAGTCCGCAGTCTTGCCAGTCCCCTGAATCCCGTCGGTGTTTGCCTCACCCTCCAATGACTTCCACGCAAGCCACACCCACTTGCCCTTCTCACTCCCTGAGTAAAAGTGCACATCCAGCGCCTCGTCCTTCAGCGATGGCGGGCTATCCCCGGCGTTTGTCGCCACAACCCCGTACTCGCCATACCGCAATACCTCCCTGCCGGGGATCGGTCCATCCGGCCCAAATGTCTGCAAAAACACCAGAATCAACATGACCTTCGCCCCCCTCGGAACATACCATATCACACAGAAAAAAGAGAGATACTGACTCCAAAAATGCCCCCCTTGACACCGCCACCGCACTTAAAAGTAGCAACGTCCACGCCACAGACTTCCACCCCACCAGCCATACCGCCATGGGAAGGAGCGGAAAGCGAGAAGGTGTTCTCGCTCCGCGGTTCAGCAGTGAATGTGCCGCATTGTGCCTCGTTGGCCGTCCACTGACCCGAGCGGGTCAAGCAGCCCAAGTCGGCGTGGCCGCGGCCGATATAGATGGTGCGGATCTGGCCGAGGCCGGAGAACGCCGTGGAGGTGGCCGTTGCGGCTGTTGCGAGGAGGGGGAGAACGAGCAGATACATCTTGAGTTCGAGGTTTGTGTGACGTGCGTTTTGGCTGGGGTGAGGTTGTGCGGAGAGCTGAAGGTGGGGAGAGGGCTGCCGAAGGCTTAATCTCGACAGGATGTCTCCTTGTAATAAGACTACTTCCTTCGCGCTTCTGGTGGTAGGGCTCGCGGGCTGTAATAAAAAGACAATAAACCTAAGGACTAGCGCGTTGGCCTACCGCAGCCCCTGGCTACTGGGCAACCTCCGTTCCCATATTTCTATGCAGGACCTGCGCCATCTCTTAATACCCGACCCACAGAAAGCGGCCAAGTGGTACGCGGTAGTAGCTCCCGCGTATGTCAACAGGTGTGGCAGTCCGGAAATCTGGGTCGGCAGAGCTTTAATACCCGCGCCCGTTTCCTTGGTCGAGACCGAGAACGCACGGGTGACGCGGCGTGTGCGGACATCCGCTGGGTGGAAGGACGTAGATTAGCCGGCATTCAACCCTACTCGCGGCGTAGATTGCCTATCCAATGTTCAGCCAAGACCGGGACGGGATGCACTGACGCGGGTCTGTTGCGTCCGCCTTCAGTTTTGCAGCTGGAGCTTCTGACTTCCTCCGCGCCATCTCTGAGCGTGTGGCCTCCCTTGGTGAGCGACGATCTCGGGTCGTCACCAAGAGGCCATATGTCTCATATCGGAGGCACCATAAGAGTTGTCACCTCAGAGAAGAAGCAGGCTCAGTTTCAAAGTCGATGTTCCCCTCGGTGGTAATTGTGTCTTGACTGTTACCAATGCCATATGGTCGCTGAACAAAAATGGACACTGGCTCCGGTCGCCGAGCTCATCGCTTTTTCCACCCTCAGATGTCTCCGGCTCTGGGATACGGCGACGGGCCTATACCAGCCTGATACCACACAGCTGCAGTTGCAAAGTTCCTGTTTAGCCATTCTCTAACCTGCGCGACTAGCGGCGGATGGGCTGTCAGGGGCCGAGGGATGCAAGCCACCGTCAACCGGCGTGCCCTATCAGATGCCCAGTCATCCTCACTTGCACTACCCGCTGCGTAGGTAGGATCATCTCATCCTTCCGACGCGCTGTGAGTTTCGAAATCGTAATAACTAACCCTAACCCTTGTCTTCTGTATGATGTCACCATGTCACCGATGTCTCCGTTGACGATCATGCCTTCCTTTGCAACGCGTAGGCGGGGGCGAACAATGATGTGTGTTCCCTACGCCGACAGCTGAATTGCAGCCAATCGCAAGAAGAGGCCCTTTAGCACGGGCGTCCGTTTTGGGGTTTGATGTCAAACCAATGCATTACGTCACTCACACCTGCCCAAGCTTCCTCGTGCGCTCGCAGCTTTTGTGCGCTAGGCAACAACTACAGGCGCCATTTCTCCTGGGAGATTTCTGAATGAGTAATGACTCGCCAACTCTTGAAGCAAACCAAGCACTGTTCGCCTCCCAGACCGGGCAGCCGGCGGTGACGTCCATGGCCTCCACATCCAGACTGCAATAAAGTTAGGATGCCTGGCTTCCGCTGTCACAACTCACAAAGCCACAACACCCCCTTTTTCATCCGCTCTGTTTCCGCGTAATTCCATACCTATCCGAACCGACACAAAACCTTGCTATAAACATCACCAAGAATCAACCAAGCGGGCAAACTAACCCAACATGAGAATTGCCAACACGCTCTTTCCGCTCGCCCTTGTGGCTAACGCCGCTGTTGCCAGCTCCTGGTTCTCAAATGCTGGTACTTCTGAGATGTGCACTCTCTGCATGCGAAATATATACTGACATCACATCATAGTCTACAACAAGTGGCACGAGACCGAGCTTGAACGGTGGCTGTCTGACCATGACGTCCCCTATCCAACCCCGACCGACCGCAAGGATCTCGAGAAGCTTGTACAGAAGAATTGGCATACATATATGGTCGAGCCTTACCAGGCATGGGACACGGAAAAGCTTACCGGCTATCTGAAGCAGAAGGGCCTTGAGACCAAGGAGTCGGCTGAGGAGACACGGGACTCCCTTATCGCCCGAGTCAGGAGCGCTTGGTACGAGTCGGAAGACAAGGCTCAACAGGACTGGATCAACGTCAACGACTGGATCTTCGACACCTGGACCGACAATCAGCTCAAGGCTTTCTGCGATCGCCACCGCATTCCTGTGCCCCAGCCCCGCAAGCGCGATACTCTCCTCAAGAAGGCCCGTGAGAACTACGAGGCCGTTGCCCAGAAGGCCGGGGGAGCCTCTACGTATCCCGGTAACTGGCTGTATGAGAGCTGGAGTGGTAAGCAGCAGTATCGTTCCGAAATGAAACAGAATGGACCATAACACAGCACCGCCTCTACAGAGTCCGACCTGAAGGAATGGCTCGACAAACACGGGTTCCCCGTGCCGCAACCCACTGCCGTATGGGTCCCCACCAAGCCCCCTTCCCAGCACGACTGGAACTAACATATGAATTCCAGCGCGACAAACTCATCGCCTCCGTCCGCCGCAACTCCCGTCTCGCCTACTTGCGCATGCAGGAAGCGGCCAAAACGTCCAAGAAGGCCGCCCAGGATGCCCATACCACTCTGACCGACAAACTCATCGACTCTTGGAGCGAGTCCCAGTTAAAGGAACTCTGCGACAAGAACAACATCCCTAGTACGGCTAACCGCCCCTACCCCCCCCAAAATCCCAAGATCCCGGCTGGGCTGCTAACACAGTGCGATGCAGTTCCCCAAGGCACCACGCTCAACCAGCTACGCGCCGTGGTCCGCAAGCACCGCGCCGAGATTGCAGGCGACACCGCCGCTGATACCCTGGGTGCCGCTGCCACCAAGGCTACCGGCAATGCCAGGACGGGATATGAGAGGGCATGGGATAGGGTGGTGTGCGGCTGGGAGTGGGCAGTAGGTCAGGTAAAGGCTGGGGGGGATGCGGCGTGCGGGCGGGCAGAGGACGCCATGGGGAAGCGGCATAAGGAGCTCTGACCTGCCTCGTGTTGGCCATGGTATGGGTTGCAAGGTCAAAGGAGCCATTTCAATGATACTAAGGAGAAGATAGCATGACAGGGGGTGGATGAGTTCGGAGGGTTTGGAAAAGGACTAAGTTGGATTTGTTGGTATTTATGTTAGGGAATGCTCCCCTATATCAGTACGGAGGTTAGGGTTGTAAGTTAGTTAGGCCCCTGCCCTATCCCCTATGCCCCGTCCGGGTCCTGCTGATCACCCATGTTGTCCTCGCCCGTGATGTAGCCCTCGTCCGAGTCAGCCATGATGACGACGAGAGCGTCGTCGGCACCCGTGACGGCGGACGCAACACCACTGAAGCTGTCGGAACTGTTGGGTTGGGCAAAAGGTCCGAGGTTCCACCTGGGCTTACCCCGCCGGCCACCTGTTTACGACGACGTCGCACAACTCTGGGGAGCATCGGAGTGAGTGACCTCAGCCACTGGTAAGACAGAATACTATCTGCCTCGGCTGGGAGACTGTGAGTCTAGCCGACAACACCCAAGACTGTTGCTGCCACGGCAGTCTCACAGAAACGGAGGTTATCCAAAACCGGAAGCCAAAGGTAATTTGAATCATGATAGGTGATTAGTTATTCCGCGATCTCGGGGTAGACTGAGACGAGTCAGAGAGGACTAAAGTAATGTACATGAGGTCGTTTCACGTACCTCCTTGCTACCCAAACTGTCCTCCCAAGGATCACTGACAAGGGGAATTCCTGTCCTTATGAGGTGTGCTTGGCCACGATGGGCGCCAAAAACGCAAGGATGTCGTCCAGCACCTGCTGGGTATGCGTGAGGTAGAACCCTGTGTCCAACGTCAGTAACCAGATCAGTCCTGGAGAGCGGCGTGATACACGATACTCACCATGTCCCGCCTTCTCGTACACCTTGAGCGTCGACCATGGCAGCAGCTCTTGGACTAGCGCGGCGCTCGTCTCGAGCGGCATGCCCGTGTCGGAGTCGCCATGCATGATCAGCACCGGCACTCTGTCCTTCGCGTCCTTCTCGGCCGCCTCTGCCATGGCTTTCAACTCCCCCTTCATCGGCTTCTGGCAGATCATAGCCGTCCGCTCCACCGCCATCGGATCGGCATCACACACCAGTCTCTGAAAGAACTCCAGCGTACGCGTGCCAACCTCATTCCCCAAATCCGTCCTGAACACACTCGGGATCGCCAGCGCGATAAAGTCCTTCCCACCGGCGCCCCTAAACCCGTCCAGCAACCCATGCCAAATCTCCAAGCTCGGCGCCGCCGGACACTCCTCACACGCCACAGAGTACGGCATATTCGGCCCCATCCACACAAACCCCCTACACCACTCCCTCAAAAACGCGCTCCCCACCCTCGCCAAAACAGACTCGCTACTCCCCATGCTCGCCGCAACAAACACAAACGGCGCCGCCCCAATCTTCCCCAAAACATCCTCCAACAGTGCTACCGCGTCCCCCACAAACGTGTCAAAGGTAACCTCCCCGCCATTCGGCGTCTCGGGCATGGCCCAGTCGCGGCTGAGACCAAACCCGCGGCGGTCGGGCGCGACGACGCGGAACCGGTGCGTCTCGACGAGCGGGACGATGAGCTGGTCGAACATGCGCGAGGACATGGGCCAGCCGTGGAGGAAGACGAGGGTGAGGGGCTGAACGGGGAGGGACGAGGCGGGTTTGTGCGGGGAGGAGGAGGGGATGTAGAGGCGGTAGAAGAGGGTGGCGCCGTCGGTGGGGGAGGTGAAGGTGGGCATTTTGATGAGTGGTTGGTTTCAGGGGAGGGAAATCGATGAGCGAAGTTGTCTCCAGGTAAGATAATGTTTGAAGGCTCGTTGGTGTGGTCCGGTGAGCACAGGAGATGTCACGGTTTATATACTTCGACGGCCCAGTTTTAAAACTAATCCCTGTTGGTGTTTTCGCTCTGCATCCTTCACTTGGAAGATGACGCAGCCCTAGTCGCAGCCGAGTTGTGCTGCAAGCAATCTAGCCATGGCAGCCAAGCACGGGTTTGCGGTCGTAAAGTTCCTCCGTGTCTGACCGGGTGAAAACGGGAGGAAGACTCATCCGCCCGTTTCCCCCCTCTAGCACCCGCATACCAGGGGAGGCATTTACGGGGAAGGTCGGAGCACCCAGAAAGTCATTGGCAGGAGTAAGCATGCGAGCAGATTTTTCGGCCTTCTTGAGCTGCATGGGCTCTTGGTGGCAACCCTGTCCCCAGGGGCAGACAGAGAGGTGCATTCGTGAGAGGGTGGCATTATTTGGTAACAGCAACCCAATGAACACCATCGAAGAGGATGTTTAGGACCAACAAACGGGTCACTATCAGAGTCGGAGGTTGGCATTTTTTCACCATCACCCAGCCTGTTTTCAGACAGCGCAGGTAGATTACTTGGTTGGGTGCGGCAGCGTGTTCTGCATTACACAAGGATAGGTTCAGCGGCCGTCACCGACTCACAACCCGGCAAAAGGGGAGGACTATGACAAGAGAAAAAGAGTGCGCCAAGAGGGAATCGAACCCCCCCCTCAACCTTGGAAGGGTTGAATCCTAACCACTAGACCATTGGCGCCACAATTTTGCTGATGATTAAGCAGGGTCAGAGCTGGGGCTGAAGTTGGGCAGCGGGGCATCTGACGAGAGGATGTTTGTTGGGTGGGTTTGGGGCATTGAAAGGGGGCGTTTTGGCGAACACCCATGCAGGAGCAAAGACTAACTATGCTTTTTGCTGGAGAAACGAAGGCTTCTTTGACCCCCGCCGGCTCTGGTTCGGTGCTCGGCCGGAGAGGTGGGTCTCGGAATTCTCGCCCGGCCCCGGACCCACGACGAGCAAGGCCCCTTTGCTCGCCGTAGGAGGTCAGATAGCCTGTAGACGGGCGGGAAGCTGGGGTTCCTTGGCTTCCGAGATATTAAATGAGGTGGTAGGTCGTCCCAATACGTGACCGCCAACTCGTTTCTGAGGCATCGACGTGGTTCCGTGAGTGATCTACAAGTCCGAGCTGGTGAGGCTGGCCTCGGTCCAGGCCACCAGTAACTGCCGGACGGCTCGAAACGACAGGCCGAGCCCCCAGACGAGTCCGACCGATCCGAAGCTATTCGCCTGGGAGAGCTACTCGGACCAAGCTCCCGGCCCGGTCATCTGTGGTCAAGTTGTTTCAACCCCAAGGAACACTCAGTCCAAATCAACACAGCAAGTTTCGCCTGCATCAGCATCTTTGCAGAGATCTAAATGCTCGGATCCGTAACGGCCACAGGAGTGTATTGCGACTATCTGATGACGACTCTACGAGTATAACTGAGCTTGAGAAATGGTCCGCATGTCGCGATGCTCTCTGTCTGGCCGGACGGAGACACCAAGCAGAAAAGGGGTAAGTGTAGTGGGGTCGTCGACGGAGTTGCCGATGGAGTGGTTGACTCGGCGATGCTCAGGGGCATCAAGGGTTAGGGTTGGCCGAGGGGCTCAGCCTGTTACAGGATCTGTCACTGGAAATTAGGCATCGGAAAAGTATAAGAAACTCTGCTCTCCAGGAGCGATCATCCTCTCATCGAGGTGACATCAACCAAGTCATACAAGCCAAACCATTAGCTATCTCAAACATCCATCATCAGAAAGACGTCAAAACACCCATATTCTACCCAGTCCCTGGAACTACCACCACTAAAACCGAAAATGAAGCACAGAACCCTCCTCCTCACCCTCATCACCGCCACGGCCGCGGTCGCACGCAGACCCCACCTCCTCCTTCTTCGGGGGCTGGGATGGGGACTATGAATGGGGCAGTGTTGGTTGCTGGACTTCTGGGAGCGGTTGGGGTTGCTTATGTTTGAGTGGATTGATTGAGGTCCTGAGGTTTGGGGGCCGACGGGACGGTGTGTTGGTTGAGTTCCTCCAAGGTGGCCCGGGGTTGTTGTCACTCATTTAGTTTCCCATTTGATCGGAGCTGGGAAAGGGGTATCCGTTGAATTTGCGGCGTAAGAAATAGACGACGTCGTTAAACTTGTTCCCGCTGTTAACCTTGTGATATTGGGAAGTGGCGGTAGCTGGTACTCACCACCTTCATGTCAGGGGCATGGCGAGACAGAGAGGCCAGAGTCTGAGAACCGCAAAATAACATTTCAACGGAGGCACTGCAGCAGATCTAAACCGGAACGAACAAAACACCGATCCCAAGCGCCTAGGCCATCACCTACGGCCACAACGAGTCAAACATAAACAGCCAGTCCTCCCAGTAGTGTTCATACTTGCCCGCTAGCCAGCTCCTGCCGTCCCCATCCCCTCCAATCCTCCACGGCCGTGTGTATAGCCCCTCTGTCTTGAGATGTCTCTTCCCTGCCACCGTCATGCTGAACGAGCTCGGACTCACCCCGAAAAAGTACTCGCACTCCAGCAGCACAACAAAATCCACCAATCCTTGCTGGTCCCATGTCAGCGCCTTCAGCGCCTCCAAATCGGCAGGATGGCTCTTCAGCAACTCATGCTTGGTCACAACCGCCATGCCGTGCTTCTCCTTTGCCGCCCGTGTAAGCTTCGCAGCCTCGGTCTGGTTCCCTGTCGCCAGATACGCCGCCTTGAACCCCATCGCCCCCGCCCTCTCCAGATACGCGCCGCTCTGCTCGTCAAACTTGGGCCACCGACTCAGCGCATCGTTCTCCGTCCGGAGATGCAACCCCGCAAACTTTCTCGACGCGCCATTCTGCATGGCATACTCCCGCATGTACCCAGCGGCCCGCTGCCCCAACCCCAAAATATCCGGGTAGAAACGCAGCAGTCCACCGTAGCTGGAGGCAAACTCAGGCCCGTCCCGAAACACAGGCCAGTCCCACTGCACCCCCCACGTAAACCGGATGATGCGCGGGTGTTCCAGCGACGGCGCGGGCAGGGAAAAGTCGACGGCGCTCTGCTCAACGTGCTTGCGAAACGCCTTGTCGAACACGCCCGTGTGCTTGTTCAGCTCGCGCTTGTCGCACCCCCCGCGCAGCCCAAAGTTGCGCGGCGTGATCATCTCGGCCTTGAACGGGTCCGGCGCGTGCGGGATGTCGGCGGTGGTGTTGTACAAGGTGAACTGCGGGCAGGCAGAGTGCAGGCTGCGCCGGAAGTGCGCCTCGTCGAAGAAGTAGGAGAAGTCCCGCTGGCCGAGCATGAGGTTGGACAGGTCCTTTTCTGAGCGGGTGCTGATTTGGGGGAGCACGAGGCCGGAGGCCCCGGCATCGATGGCATACCGGACGCAGGTGAGGATGTAGTTGCGGATGTTGCCGATGCCGCCCGAGTTGTTGTCGCAGACGAAGACGACGCCGGGGGCCCAGGCGGTGCTCTCGGCGCAGACGCGGGCGAGCGGCCAGCTGATGAAGGGCGAGTCGGCCTTGGAGAGGTCGATGGGAGGGTGCGCTGGAGGGGTGAGGTGGGTCACGGTGTGCGAGATGCTGCCCTCGCCGGACAGGCACATCTTGGGGAGCCGGCACAGCCAGATGGTGGCCAGGCTGATCAGGCAAACGGTGAGCAGCACCCCGCGGGGCCGAGCCAGCGGCCCTGGGGCGGGGAGGCGAGGCCTCATGGTAGAGTGAGCCTCGTTTGTTTCAATGACCTGTGCAGGGAGTGTTGGGGGTTGAAGTGAAGAGCCTCATAGGCGCCATATTGGCCGGCGGCAGATGTACTGTGTATGCAGACGCGAAGGTGAGTTGCCGCGTGTCCTCGGCGGGATGCAGAGCATGGTTCCCGTTTTGCCGGCGGAAGCAGGGGTCCGTGTTGGCAGCTCATCCCGGCCCTTGGCCCCCAGACCGGGGCGGTTCTTTGGTCAATCATCACTGGCCAGCACCGGCACCCATTGCGGTTGGCACCACGGCAACTAGGGGTCCATGGGCGGTCTCCAAAACCTCCTCTCCAGTTAGAGTTGGATCACTGCCAGGTAAGAAGAGGGATAGGGTTAGGGTCCTCACCTCCTCCGCGAGTTCTACTGACTATTGTTGGCTGCCGAGTGCCGAGCAGAATCTAGTCTGAGGCCTATTAGGTCTGGTTTTCAGGCCACGTAGATTGAATCAATGGCTTGCTGTCATGGGCTGTTTCGTGTTGGAGGAGGAGATCGAGGCGATCGAAGGCCGCGCTGGTGGGGCGACCTGATAAGGCAACAGTGCGGGGTGATAACAGAACCCCACTAAAAAGTTTCCGAGTCCACAAATTTCGCCGCCAAATTTTGACCCTATCAAGCGACCAAGCGATCAACCAAGCGACCACCCGAACGAACTGAAGGACGAGCTTCCAATATCCTCGACCACAAATAGCACAATGGCCAAGCGCACGGCAGAAGAAGAGAGCGCCGCCGGCCCTCTCAAGGCCGGCGAGCGCCCTGACGCCATGGACGTCGACGAGAAGCCCAACGACATGGGCGACTTTGAGGACGAGTTCGAGGACGAGTTCGAGAGCGAAGACGAGATCATCGAGGCCGGCGTCGACGGCAGGCCAGACGCCGAACGCGAGGCTGAGGAGGCCATGGACGTCGACTCGGCCGCCCCTGGCACCTTCATTGTTGGCAGGACAAAGCTCGAGCCCGGCCAAACCCTCTCGCCCGACCCGACCACTTACCGCATGCTTCACAACCTGAGCACCCCGTGGCCTTGCCTCTCCTTCGACATCATCCGCGACAGCCTGGGTGACAACCGCAGCGTCTACCCGGCAACCATGTACGCTGTGTCCGGGACACAGGCCGACAGCGCCAAGGCCAGCGACAACTCGCTGCTGGTCATGAAGTTCAGCGGCCTCAGCAAGATGCAGGGCGGTGACGACGACGAGTCGAGCGACGAAGAAGACGAGGATGAAGACGCCGAGCCCATCCTCGAGCACAAGAGCATCCCTCTCAACACCACAACCAACCGGATACGAGCCCACCACACCCCCTCGCAGGATCCTTCCAAGCCCCCGACCACCCTTACCGCGACCATGACCGAGTCTACAAACGTCTTCATCCACGACATCACACCACACCTCGCTTCTTTCGACAACCCGGGCACCGTCATCACGCCCCAACAAAACAAGCCGCTCTGCACCATCCGCGCCCACAAGTCGGAGGGCTATGCGGTCGACTGGTCGCCGCTGCACGCCCAAGGCAAGCTCCTGACGGGCGACAACGACGGCCTGATCTACGTCACAACACGGACCGACGGCGGCGGATTCGTGACCGACAACCGCCCCTTCCAGGGCCACACGTCCAGCGTGGAGGAGATCCAGTGGAGCCCGTCTGAGGCGTCCGTCTTCGCCTCGGCCTCGAGCGACGGCACCATCCGCGTGTGGGACGTGCGCAGCAAGGCCCGGAAGCCCGCACTGTCCATGCAGGTCAGCAACGTCGACGTCAACGTCATGTCGTGGTCGAGGCAGACGACGCATCTTCTCGCTTCTGGCGACGATGCGGGCGTGTGGGGGGTCTGGGACCTGCGGCAGTGGAAGCCCAGCGCCGCCGGGAATGCGGCATCTGCGCTACAGAAGCCGAGCCCTATTGCGAGCTTCAACTTTCACAAGGAGCAGATTACCAGCGTGGAGTGGCACCCGACGGATGACAGCATTGTGGCAGTGTCGGCGGGCGACAACACGGTGACGCTCTGGGATCTGGCCGTTGAGCTGGATGACGAGGAGAGCAAGGACACTGCGGGCGTGCAGGATGTGCCGCCGCAGCTGCTGTTTGTGCACTACCAGAGCATGGCCAAGGAGGTACACTGGCACCCGCAGATACCGGGTGTACTGGTGGCGACGGGCGAGAACTTTAGTGTGTTTAGGACCATTAGCGTGTAGAGAGGGAGTGCAGGAAGGGATGTTGAATACAAATGCGAAGGCACGCATGAATCACATGACTTTGATGATGGAAGAGTTTTATTAAGGGGCCAAGTTGAGTTCACTTCAGCGTAGGTAGCATTTATGAGATATCCAGCAACCAGGTTGCATTTCCCTACCATTTCTGCTCTTCCTCGCTGCTCCTCCTCCTCATCACTCTTCCTCCCCTTTCCCTCCCCTTTCCCTTCCCTTTCCTTGCATCCCCTCTCCCACTTCTCCTTCTCCTCCACACCTCTTCCCAAAGCCATCAAACGCGATCCCTTCAACGCTTCCAAACGTAAAGGAATTCCAGTCCCTCACACCTTGACCCATCTCTCAAAACACCCTCATGCGACTTGCAACGAACAACCCCAAATGCAAACCCCCGCAAACGAAAACCCCACACTTATCCTCGAGATTGTCGATACAAACCACCACCGCAAAGTGACTGATCTACCATACCACAATCCAACTCAAAAACGATTCATCCAAAATACAAGAAACCGAACCATGCAACCCTCACATAACCGATTACCCTTGAACCGAAACGGAACGAGCCGAAGCCGACGCATGCGCAAAACTCGAAAGAGCAAAAACACTATCGACATGGAGCTAAAACCGACGGATCGACGGACGGACGAATGGGTGCCCGGAAACGGGATTTGGGCTTAGACCTTGAAACGGACGGGCTTGAGACTTGAGACTCGACTTGAGATGGACGGAACGGATCTTGGACGGAACGGGAGCGGGCCCGACACGGCGCGCCGCTTGTTGAAGAACGGCGGTCGGCGGTCTTCTTGGGTGATTCTTGATGGTGGTGATGGGAATGGTCTTGGGTGTGGAACTTGGAGAACTTGAAACGCGGTGTCTTGGAATAGAGAGCTTGAAACGGAATGCTTGGGTCATGAAATGACGCTGGGGACCGGAGGCTGTGGATCAGGACCTGTTCTGGGATGGTTTGGGGGGCGTCAAATAGAAGGGGAAGGCAGGGAGCGTACCTTGTGCTTGGTGGTGTTGCGAGGCGATGTGCTGGGTGCTGGCGGCAGGGGGCCACCGGTGGTAGGGGGCTCGTGCTGGGGATGGGCTGGGGACGGGACCCGGGAGGGCGGACGGTGCTGGGGACCTTCTGAGGGATGGACGAGGGCGAAAGGAGACCTTGTGCAGTCGGTGATGGGTGCGTGGGTGGATCGGTGAGAAGTTCTTGGGGAACACCGAATGGGGCGGACTGGGTGGGAGAGTCGAGGCTTGAGGGAGGGTCCTTACGATCGGCGGATTGAGGGTTATGGTGTAGATAGATGGACAGCACGGTGTCAAGGGTGGATGGTGGAAATCCGGGAACGGCGGTACGATGCGCGCATTGGCGATGGATCACACAATCACACTCCGGAGCAGCAGGTTTGCAATTGCAACACGGCTACCTACCGTCCCGAGACTATCAGCGAGGGAGTCTCGAAGGTAACACTGCGTCCTGCGTTGTCAGTAGCGGTTAGCGACCACGCCGAAACTTACCGGAGGACATGGCGTCGCTCGCGGTCCGGATCAGATCGATGGATGCGCTCTCACGCCCTGCTGTGCATGGACAAGTCAGTTGGAGTCATGGGGTGTGTGGTGTATGCGACGCCGGGGAGATGCGATCAGGGCCATGGGCCGGAGGTCGGGCAGGCGGTGGCGATGACGGGGGCCGTGTGAGGCCCGAGCATTGTCATTGTCGTTGGGTCGAAGCTGATGGACGTCGTCAACGTCTGGATCGAAGGGGGTGATGAAATAAAGGAGAGAAGAAAAGGAGTGGCGGACAGTTGACGGTAAGGTGTCAAAAGATGAAAGGAATTTGCAGAACGGTCAGAAGTTCACCAGATCTCGATGACACGAGGCGAATTTGTACCTGGAGCGTGCTCCTAATAAAAATCATGCCGTGGCGATATCCCTCCTCTCCATCTCGTCATTCTGGGGTCAGGTGTGGTCGAGGTGGCACCACATCTCCGCATCAGCCGGCAAACCCTCGAATCATGATGCCAGTGCGGAGATGTGAAAGACCACGCATAATAAGCAGAGAATACCTGTATACAGCCTTGCAATGACAGAGGAGTCAAGTCCACGTGTTTGCCGGACGGTGTGCGAGTTGCAAATCGGCACATGTCGCGATCAGCTTACGGGAATGGCGGGATGGGATGGGGGGACTTGGAAGCTTCTCCTCCACTCGGCTGCGATGATCTGGGATTCCATGTTATATCACGCCACCGGGACTTCTAATTCTCTCCTTCCTGAAGGCTTCCGTACAAAAGGTCAGTGAAGTTGGGGAACTATATGTCGCCATGGCCACAGGTTGGTCGCTGTTCTCGCCCCCGTGATCACGGATACAGCAGGCACGGGATATATTAAACAGGGATTTATTTATATCGGAGGAACCAGGGACATTCGGCGACTGTTCACCGCCGGAGTGGTCCTCTTGAGAGCTGTCTGTAACCGAGCTTCAATCCGAGGAGGAGGAGCAAGGCCCGGCCACACCATTCCCCCTCCCAACCGGGTGGCGCATCAACTCGCGGCTCTTTCCGCATTCCAACTGCTGGAACACGGCACTGAGTGGCCACAAGCCCTCCTAGCTACGCCAGCATGAGGTCACCACACCTTCCATTCCACAGCACAACCATCACCGCAAGGAATTGGTGTTAGACCCGCCTACCCCCGCTGGACTCTGCCTACACGGCCCGGGTCGCATCTTGACATCGCCACGAATATCCAGACGGGATGGACGCCTTGGTGACAGCACAGGCGAAGTGACAGCATGGCCCAGCCAAAGTTCGTGTGGGTTTCGAATCCAAAGCTTTCTAGCACTTTCCTTTTCTTCCGCAGTCGATGGCGCTCACTGTTGAGGAAGACTGGGGACTGTGGTGATGCATCCATGGACTACAGTCGCTTGCAAACCCGGTTTTACCCCTCACGCACTGAGAAACAGGTCTGAGATCTGCTTTCGGCGTTAACACGGACACGGTGCGATCCCCGAGTTTGTGATAATGACGGCATCGATCCTTGCAGCAGAAAATCACAGCGGAAATCCGGCCGTGGGAATGCAGACACAACCTCCTCGCCTTCTTATCGCCGAACTTGGCTCTCTCCCAAACATCAGTTGCAAGCTGCTCCGAGAGCCTACAACCATGCCACCAAACTTTGCACTTTCTAGCAGGAGCGGATTCGAGACATGATTCTTTGTAGGTCATGTACCAATCATCAAATATGTAGTAGTTAGCTAGTGTTGCCCGCTGCACCACGCGCTCCGTCCAAAATATCCGATCGAACCTTCGATGCTTTGGAGCCATGAATGCGCCCCCAAACCGGGTCGGGCGGCGTAAAACGACCATACCTCCTATGACCAGCGCTCGCCTTGAGCACCTCCTCGAGAAACCTGAGCAGTATCAAGATGAGATGATCGTCTTTCTCTGACAAATTTAGCATTCTCTTGACGACCTCCACCATCAGCAGAGCACTGAAGTCGGCCGGCTGGTCGAAGAAAACTACTCGTGGTGTTGCGAAGGAGCGGAACTATCTTCACAATCTAACAGCATTCCGATCCTACCATTGGTTTACATCGACAAGTCCGGCTGTAATGGTCGGATTGGATTCAGGCGGACGGGATGGTCTCCTCTGGGAGTGGCACCGGTCCAGGTTTCCCGGCTACATCATGATCGGAAGTATCAAATCTTACCTGCGTACGCGTAAGACGGCGTTGTCCTTTCACGTGTATTTCAGGGATCAACGGACGGCGCAGTCTTTGAGGATTTCATCGAGCAGCTGCTCTGTTGGAAGAGCGGAATCAAACCACTACAGCGGTTGTATGGGGGCACTGAACAGCACTGGAAAATGGGTACAAAACGATGTATGTGTGGTGTTTGGAATTGCTTCAATTGCGGATGATGCGCTTGTGTCTGTCTCTCCTCGTGTGCCTGCGCCCTGGGGGCTGCCCTGGCTCATATGACTGCCTGGCTCCCCCGGCCTCATACTTGAGCGCTGATCCTTTCCCTGGGACGGCCTTCACCTGAAACCATCCAGGGCAACCGCCTACGGCCCGAACCGGGGTGGTGCCTTGGTTCTAACACCATGCCCTCACATTTGTTCGTCACTCTTGTTATGTACGGCGAGTTCCTTCCCGAGGGAGCGCTGATTCCCAACGACATCAGCATTAGCGATGGCCTCAAGATGCCGCCCTTTGAGAGCCCAAACGTGCCCTGCGTAATGCTCGCCCCTGTTACAACACCTTACTTCTAAACTCAAGGGAATCAGCAGGTTAGGCTGACGGTCTGCGCAACTATGCAAACACTACTTCGGTCCTCCGTCTCTCTACTTGCCACCTCAAAACTGCCCCGATCCTCTTCAACTTTCCCTCTAGTTGGCCCCATTACACGGCTGATAAAAGCACGACCAGAAACAGTACCGGCAATGCAGTAGCAAAAATACACCCAGAAACTACTGTGTCCTGGAGAGTAATCATCCGCCATACTGAACAGGCTGGCAACCCAAGACAGCGGCACAAACACCAGCGCGATAAAAGTGAGCCGGCTAACATTGGCAGCCTCTAGAGTCGAGCGCCGCGAGTCGAGCCGCTGTACCAGCTACGTTGCCATCGGGACCATGTGCTCCAGCGAGCTGCTATGTTGCTCTAGCTGTGAAAATATATGCTTGATGTCCTTCAGCACCAGATTCCACTGCTGTTTGTCGGCTTCCTGTTGCAACCAGTAGTCGATGAACTCGGAAAGAAGGATGAGCTTGTGCCGGCTTTGCATGCTTCGCCGCTGCCAACGCTGGAGGTCAATGATGTCGCTTTCACGTAGTCGATTCTCGATGTCGCATAGAGTGTATTCATAATACTTGAAGTAGCGACTTATAAGGTGCGTGTACACGATCCACTCAGCTAAGCCGATGCGTATCGGGTAGTAACCAAGGCTCAAGATACGAGGCTCGGCTACTATGAATCCAGGAGGTTGGTGGCGGAAGTAGCTAAGCAGGCTGTTAAGCATCGACTTCTTGTCAGGTAGGTGGTCACTCGTGACAGCTCCGAAGGATGCGAAAGACGTCGATTACCCAAAGCCCTCAAACCCTCCGTGCAAGAGCGTGCTTGGATATGACTTTCGGCCACCCGACGCTAACGTCTCAAGCACCATCTTTGCGGGAGGGTCCATCAGAACTAGGCCTATTAATGTCAGAGACGTCGACAAACACATATAGTAAATATCCAAGTAGACTTACAAATCCATGAGCAGTCGATCTTTTTCACCAGAATGGAACAGCACGCTCGGGCAAGTGCAAGCTGTCGGCCCGACAGACGGGGCAGGCGCCGGACATTTCGAGGAACGTTGGAGTCCGATTTCAGACTGTACGAAGAAAACTTGAACGCGTCTGCCCTTCCTAGGTCTAGTACCTGCTGGTAGTGGAGATGGAGGTAGGCCTTCTCAGCGATTTGGGAGGGAAATAACGCAAGAGAAGGAGGGGGTGGTGCTTTCTCGATGTCTTGGAATTCGGTGGTGACATGGCCGGCGAAGAAGATTGGATCCACATCCAAGATCTCGCCGAGAAGACTGATCAGATGGGGCTGGATGTTCTCAACGAGCAGAACCTGCCCAGCGGTTGTAGAGGTGGCATCTATCAGCTTGGTCAAATCGGCCTCGGCTACCGTTTGAGGATTTGGTGCCGATTGTCCGCTCCGAGGGTAGTCGAGAGTAACGATGGTGCTTGCAGCTCCAGGTCCACGTCTCAAATACTCGGCTAATCCAGTGACGCAAGGGTTGGTTTGGCATCGAGATTGGACAAAATCTCGGTAGGATCGTTTGTCGTGGTTCATCCGCTTGTTTAGACGGGTTGAAAAATGGCGAGCTGAAAGAGAGGGAAGAAGTGGGCATGTACAAGAATCAATTTAACGTTTGCAGATCTCTGTTATAAGTTAACCTAAGTGCGGGGGTTCCCAAACCCTCGGTTTGCGGCTTTGCTGAGAAGTGTCGATGCTCGACTGGATGCTGGTGTGCCTCCTCAAACCGCCTTAGGCGGTGCGACGTATATACAACCAATTAATTACACGTAAGTTAGTTAACTAACTACAACATGCAATTATTTATTCATCTGCCATGCCAAGGGGGCAGTAAGCTCTCCGCCCTCCGCCGTCGCCGGCCTCTCTTCCTTTTCTCTTTATCTTGTGATTTTCGGCAATGAGAGCGGTCTTACCGCAGCCTTGCCTCGGCCAATGGCCCTCTTCTCGTCACACGGCTCAAATCATCTCCCTCTGGAAGCTCTTGACCCTCACCTCCCCACCGAGCTGCTTGGTTGCAAAGTTGAAGACCCCAAACCTGTACCCCGAGAAGAACCGCCACGAATTGGTCATGGCGAACGGCTGCCCTAGCTTGACAAAGGTCTTGCCGTCCACACTGTACGAGAATGTCGTGGTCCTCTCCGTGTTGGTGTTGAACGCCGGCGTGATATCCGCCTCGATCCTCAACCAGATATCCTTGGTGTTCGTCACAACCGGCCCAGTAGCAGCCATCGTCCCCGTCGACGCCGTCGTCCACGTCCCCTCCGTCAACCGCAGGTCATTGACAAACACAACCTTCACCTCACCCCCCTGCTTCCACACCCCGATGTACCCCGCGCGATCCCGAAACAGCACCGCGCCCGCCCTATCCCCATCCCCCATCCCGCTCACATCCAGCCTAAACGTCCCCCTCGACTTCGGCCCCGCGATCCTCCTCGTCAGCGTATTCCTCGCCGCAAACAAATCCCCCGTCACCGTCGCCGTCTTCAACACCAACCCTCCGTCCTGTCCCTCGAGCAACCCCCACTTTCCCCCATCCGGATTATGATTCCACTCCCAATGGTGGCTCAGCCCGTCCCCCTTGAACTCATCCACCCCGACACTCCCTTCCTCTACCAGCTTCTTGTCCGTCAGCACCGGCATGTCATACGTCTTTCCCCACCCGCCCTGCGCGTCGGTAACCACCGTCGGCCACCCCGCCGCATCCCACTTCACCGGCGCGATCACGGGGATCCGGCCCCCCGGGTACGCGTCCATGAACGCAACATAAAACCACCGCCCATCCGCCGTGTCGACCAGCCCGCCCTGGTGGGAAAACCCGGCGTTGGCGAGGGGGCCGCTGATGCGCGAGACCAGTACGCGCGACTCGTACGGGCCGAACGGGCTGTTGGTGGTGGACTTGAGGACGTACTCGGCGTCGGCGGGGCGCGTGACGAGGATGTAATAGGCGCCGTTGCGCTTGTAGAACCGCGAGCCTTCGATGGTGGTGCCCGAGGGCGGGGTGTAGACCGGTTTGGTGAGGACCTGGGACAGACCGGACGGGGACAGCTGCGCGACGTTGATGGTCGGGTTGCCGTAGGCGATGTACATCGTTTCGGCGGGGTCGTTGTCGACGAGTAGGCCCGCGTCGTAGTAGCATGTGCCGGTGATGGGGGGGTGGGTGGTCCAGGACCAGGGGGCGGTGACCTCGCCCGAGTGGGCGCCCGCGCTGGTGTTGGCCGCGGTGAAGATGTGGGTTGCGCCGCCGCTGATGCAGCCGTACCAGTGGAAGGTGTCGGTGGAGGTGCGGTAGCGGAGGGTGGACGCCCAGATGCCCTTGACGTAGGCCGCCGGGGGGGCGCTCGGGAGGTTGTATTGGGAGCCGAAGGTGGCGAGGGAGGGCACCGAGTGCGTGACGGGCGCCCAGTTGACGAGGTCGTAGGATTTGAGCACGGGGGCGCCGGGGGAGAAGGCGAAGGTGGAGGAGGAGTAGTAGAAGACGGAGCCGACGCGGAAGACGTCCAGGTCGGGGTAGTCCTCCCACAACACGGGGTTGGTAAAGGTTGTGGCTCGGGGGGTGATGGGGCAGGACGGGGATGCGGTGGTGGCCGCGAAGAAGGAGAGGAGAGGGAGGAGGCTGAGACCCATGGCGGGTAACAACATCGTGAAGAGTCTTCACAGGGTTTCTTCTAAGAGGGCGGTGGGCTGAGATGGTGGGTGTTCCCCTGAAAATGGCGTGTCCGTCGAAAACCTGGGATCTGGGATGCCCACGAGTATTGTTAAATGCACCCGGCACCTTTCTCCGCACCTATGTGGTCAATGGGGACTCCTACCCGCGCTCGCTCGGCTGCTACAATCCTTGGAGTCACTGGCGGTCGGCTGTGTTTCTCTCACCCCATTGGCGCAACATTTACTTTTGGAAAGCTTGTCGATCCCGACTGGCAACGTGGTATTGGGGTCCTCTTGAAGCGCGCCAATGATGATCCTCGGGTATTAGTTACTCCATGCCTGAATTCGTACTTGCAGTTCTCCTAGCACCTGTGGCGCATCGCATATTCCCAGCGACTTGCCCAGCCCCAGCTCACACCTGCCCTGTTTCCTTTTTCGCCATGGCATCTTGCACCTTGGTCGGCTTTATGACCTCGTCATCAACCTGGCGCTCGAGCATGGTCTTGACTGACTCGGGTCTCCCATCCGCCACCTCCATGTCCTTTGTCATCTCGTCCGGTTGGTAGCACATGAAATCCAAACTCATCCTCCCCGACGGCAGGGTGTCGTTCAAGATGAACATGCCGCGGGAGTTTCGGGTGGTGCCCTCCCACTGGTGAAAGGTGTCCAGCACTGAGTCAAAGAATCTCTTGTGATATGGCTTCGGGCTCGAGTAGGGTTTGGGACAAGGGGGTTTGTGTTTGTTGTGGACAAAGAGCATCCGGAAGGAGACGAGGCAGGAGACGACGAATGCTGATTCGGGAGGTCAGTTTTGGGACGGATTGCAATGAACACTAAAAAAACAACGGGGACTTACCAGAAACGAACTCGATGGAGAGCCAGAACCAGACCCAGGCAATGTTCTGCGCCTGGGTGCCGTCGGTGGCAATCCTGCCCGTGTGGATGGTTCCGCGGATGATGGTCACAGCAACGGTGAACAACGTCAAGGAAAAGATGGCGGTAAGGAGGAGCTTCTTTCGCATGCTGAGACGGACCCTCCAAAGTATCGCGATTGGAACGGTAAGGACTGGACGGCAATCAGTAACCTGGATAGGGTCGGTTTGAGTGGCAGGGGCATACTCAAGATATCCGAGGCCGCATCGATGGTGCAATAGGCGATCATGTACATTCGCTGCCGGTCAACGGCCGCCTTGGTCGTGCACTCCATGATGACGACCTCGAGCGAGCTCAGGGTGCACTTGGACTCGAGAAGACCTATGCTTACGGCGTAGGACGCCAGGGAAACAAAGGCGGCGACACACCAGAGGACGAGGTGCTCGGTGACATGGCGGCCAAGGCGGAAGAAAAAGATGAGGAAGCTCAGCTTGACAGCGTGGATGCCGGTTATGCTGAGGACTCCCTGGATGTACATGCCGTGTAAGCCCATTCTCATGTTTTCCATGAAAGTTGGCGGCACGGGGATCACGCCGTTGGAGACGTCCTCCATGATGTACGCATGATGCAGGCGCAGCTGGGCGACGCAGGCGGCAGCCAGCTGCAAGGCCAGGGCGGCCAACATGGTCCAGTCCTCGGGCATGAACCGCCGGAGACATGCCCATCGGATGCAGGACCGGGCAAGGAAGCAGACGAAGCACAGTGCAAAGCCGGCCCAGATGACTGCCTGTGGTTGATCTGCTCGTCAGCTTGGAGGGGGGTGGCACACAGGGGCATACATGGTTGGCAATGAGAAACTTGCCTTCATGGCATCCACCGACATCAAATGGCCACTGGTGCCTAGAAAGGGCGATGCTTGAGAAGGAACAGACATGATGGAGGGGATGTCAGGGGCGACAGGCAGTTCGACAACAAGAAAGGCGGCACTGGGCGATTCTAGTCAGCAATTCCGAAGCACCATACCTATATACTTGTCATCAACTTGACTGTGCCCGAAGGATGGGCGGCCCGCCCCAAACAGCCGTCGACAGTCTGTGCCGTCGATGGAACGTGTCGGCGTCGGCGCCGCTGCGGCGTCTTTCTTGCCGAAGGCCCCTGAATGTGGAACCGTCCTGTCAGCAGTAGAGGACGATTCCACACACGCACTTCGCTTCATGGCACCGGCTAACTGCCCACTGGCGGCGAGCCCGGTCAGCTGGGAGCGGCACAGGGGCCTCGCCGCTTTTGGCCGCGCGAACCCGCCGCAGCGGTGCTCAGGCACCTATGTAGAGGCAGCGCCGCCGAGGGCATTGAAGGGGGATAAGAGTGAGGCTGGAGAGGGCTGACCCCGTGGGCCGCGGCCTTGATGCCCTCCTTCAGTCAACTTTTCGACCTGTCGCCCTGGTGCGCAGGCTTGTTTTGGGTTGACCAAGGATGTAGGCACCCGACGAGCATGAGCGGCTGGCAGCGGGAGAAAAGTGGGCTCCAAGGTCTCGCTGTTGTTTCGGCGCGGCAGGGTCTGGGGGGGACACGCACGAACCAGTTCTTGATCCTCGTTCTGAGTGGCGGGTCGCGGAATTTGAAGCTGGAGCTGCAGATTGTCAGAACTAAGGCACCACCAGCCTTGGGCCCAACCGCAGGCATTGACCTGGTCCACAGGCCATCACCATTATCGCCACCCTCGCCACCATCGATGCTGCCAGAACACCATCAAACCTGCCAGAACACCATCGAACCTGCCAGAACACCATCGAACCTGCCAGAACACCATCGAAACTGCCAGAACACACCAGCACTCAGTAAGCAATATCAGCTGACTGCCACAGTGGGAGGACTCAGAGGCGATGGGAGGTGAGATACAGGCACATAAAAGACCCAGGGCAACACCCCAGGGACGAGACAGAGATAGAGAAAAAAGAGACGCAGACAATTGAAGCAATTCACAACTCTTCGCACACATCAGTTTGCCCCTAAATTACAGCGCCTTTCAGCGCCCCAATACAACCAGCTGCAGTGGTCCGAAAACGCTGTTCCAACACAGATCCATCACCATCACCTCACCAGCACAAACACAGCAGGAACTCGCAGTCATCCCCTCGACAACCCAACCCACCACACCACACCACACCATACAACCCACATCTAGGATGGAGAGTCCGGGCTCGGACAAAGACAAGCCGCCGAGCGGTTCCGCCAGCAGCGAGAAGGAAGAGCGCCTAACCAACCGCACATGCGGGCTCTGATCGCCTTCTTCGGCGGGCCGCCGGGGTAGCGCGGGCCGCCCACCGACCACAACATCGAGCAAGCCCTCAAGCTGCTCAGCGTCCCTTATGAAACCCTGTGGCAACCCCTTTCACCGGGCGCCTGTTCGGCTACAGCAAGAACTGGCACAGGCGGCTCGTTGCAGGCCATCTCATCAACAAGTCCATGAAAACTAACCGCCTCCTTACCGCCGACTAAGCCGACGCCCTGGCCTACCACTACTCCACGTGGGCATCGCGATACTCCTTTGCCCCCGCGACCACCCTCCTTACCGCCGCCTACATGACCAGCTGCCGCTGCTCAACCTTCCGCTTCCCCTTCTACACCCCCAAGCCCGCCTGGTTCGACCCGTGGTGCTTCCCGACCGGCAGGTCCCCCTTCCTCGTAGGCCCGTCGGCCGTGCGCCTGTGGCAGGTCCTGCGCTTTGGAGCCTATGGGACCCTGTGCCACTTCACCGCCAGGTGGTTGATCAGGGAGTGGGCGGGTGAAACCTTGAAGCGGGAGGCATTCGCCGACAAGCGGCTCACTGCCCTAAACTCTGAGCTATACGGCGATCGCTTTCGCCGCTTCCAAGTGAGGCAGAACAAGGTCGATGAGATTATGAATAGGGCACAACAACAACCTCCAAGCTGGACGAAGCCGGGCACTAAAGAGCAACATGGGCAGCAGCAGCAGGAGAAGCCGGATACAAACGGAACAGGCCAAGCAGGAGCGAGGGCGGCGCGGCACGGGGGCGGCTCGGACTCTGGCAGCTCGAGCTGAAGATTTAGTTTCGGCGCGCGAGTCTAGGCCCTTGTACGATTCCTTCACGCATTTGGTGGAAGCAGCCTCTCAGTCGGGTCGCTCTAAGAGCTCCGTTTGGCGGATTGGGGACTGCGTTATGCCTCGGCGAAGGTTACCTGGTATATACCGCTGAGTGCAGGGAAGTCCCGGGGTATCTTGGCTCAACTGCTTGTCCCAGAGATCAGGTTCTCCGTGCGTCCTTCAACGAGATCCCATCCCCACTGCTCGGACGACCATTCAAAGTTCGTGAAACTGGGAAAGCCGCCGTCCAGAGTAGACCCGAACAAGCCCCCCATTGTATCATCGCCCTCCCTCGCCCGCTGCTCGAGACGGCCCTCTCGCAGACCTTCACCTCGCGAGGTTCCCTCTCCTGCGCCACCACACTCAGCCCTCTCGATCCCAGCGCCTGATGCAAAGTCGCCAGAAGCCAACTCCCTCCCCGCCATGGCGCCGCCCGCGGCGCCATCCAGCAGCAGCGAGGGTGTCACGGGCGTCGCGGACTGCGCCGACAACATCACACTCCCTGATGGTCCCTCCCCACCCATCATCTCCGCAAACTGCGAGAACAGTTCCTCGACCCCCTCGCGCGCGCACCACGCGAACACACCCTCCCGCTCCTCCTCCGGCAGCCGCCAAAACCCCGGCCACCGGCCCCTGTCCACAACATCCCGCGCGCCCCGCAGAACTCGCGTAGCTTGCCCAGCTCCTCGGACAGTCGTGTGTCGATGTAGGGGGACACGGGCCGTAGGCGGTCGGGGAAGACGATGGTCCAGATGGCGCGAACCATTGTTCTTTTTGGGTGAGGTTCTTGTCGGATTTGCGGGAGAGCAGGCTGTGTTGGGCTGGGGTGATGCCGTTGAGGTGTGGGGAAAAGATGCAGGAGAGTGTGCCCGGGTTAGAGACATGCTCTGTGAGGGCGTTCTCATTGGGGAAGATGGCTTTGCAGCGGGTGCAGTAGTGGTCGGGCTTGTGTTGGCGCGCGAGGTGCTGCTTGATGTTGCGGGTGCGGGTGAGGATTTTGCTGAAGCAGCGGGGGTGGAGGGACGGGTCGGTGTTCGAGAAGGGACAGGCGAAGGGCTTCTGCTCGGGGGTTGGATAGGGTGAGGGCTTTGCGGCGTTTGCGGCGTTTGCGAGGGGGCGGGGGTCCGGAAGGGCCGTCGTAGTTGTCGTCGTCATTGGGCCTCTGGCGGCGGTTACTCGGGCGGCACGTGAAGACCCTGCCGACGTGGATGGAGTGAATCTGTCATGGTTGCCGATCCAGCTGCTCCGCCACCCCAAGTTGCGCTTTTGACGTAGGCCTGGTACCGTGCGAGGAGAAGGCTGACGAAAGCGTCCCGCAACGCTGGCATCCCCGGGTTGCTTTAGTCGACGGATGAGATGCTGTCCGAAAGGTCGGACATGGAGAGCAAGTCGGACTCAAAGGAGGCGTCCGTAAGCCCTAGAGTTAGAGTCGAGCAGAATGGACTCTCCCGTTGCTCTTCCTTGACCACGGTAGGCTCTTCCTTGATCACAGAAGGATTAGGTGGATTCATGGCACGTACTTGTTTCGCGCGACTCGCCTCTTCCGTCAACTTAGGGCATGAAAATCTCACCCGCTGTTGATCAAGTTGGCCTCCAAGCCCCAAAACTAATATTGCAGCGTTGGTGACTTGCGGCTTGTTGGCGAGGGCGGCCGCCACCCCACTTACTCCCTGTCCGCCCTCCAACCTCAAGGCCGAGACCCGCCTGAACGGAACCATCGGCATGCCCGCAAGGGTCCACTGAATCCTGGTGGACACAGATCAGTTGTCTTGGCCAATAACTCACTCGGCCCGTCAGGGGAAATTGCGAATCCTTCCACTGGGTTCAGGGGGGGGACTTGGATTCCGACGGGACTCATTAAAACCCACCGGCGGCCACCATTTGAGGCATTCTCTCGTCTCGAAACACGCTTCCAAGTCTTACAGCAACCCGCGGCCTGTCAACCAATATGTGGTCAACAATAACCCCCTCCCTCCGCCTATTGGTGGTTGGCGCGCTCCTCGTGGCCGTCCCCTCCGCCTCGGCTGCGACCCAGACCGCCGAAGACGGCCCCAACAAGCTCGACGACTGCACGTCCTGCGGCCCCATCTACAAGACCATGGCCAAGTGCCAGACCATCAAGCGGCCCGGCGGCATCGGCGATGAGATCACCGACTGCGTCTGTGTGCCTAACCCGGACGGCTGGTACCCCTACATCCACCAGTGCCGCGACTGCCTCTCGTCGGCTGACAACGACTTCTTCAACAACCTCGCCTCCATGATGACCCAGCTGCTGACGTCGTGCACCAACGCCGGCGGCAACGTCGTCAGCGACGGCGAGAGCATCTGCGCGAGCAACGCCATGTGGGAGCTGTGCGCGTCGCTCAAGGACGGCGAGGACAGCGGCGCGCTCAGCTGGGCCAGCTTCGAGCGCTTCTCGGACCACAGCCGCGACAGCAACGTCACGCAGCTGCTGCATCTTGAGGGTGCGGGCTCGGTGGGCACGAGCGGAAGCAGCAGCAGCAGCAGCAGCAGCAGCGGGAAGACGACAGCCACGACCGCGGGGGCTACGGGCAAGGGGACCCAGGCGACGGAGTCGGGGTCTGCTTCGACGACTGCAGGTTCGGCAAGTGGTGGTGCGGCGGCGACTACAGGGACGGGCAACCAGGCCCCGTCAGCGTCGACCACTGGGCCCCAGAACGCGACGAGCACGGATAAGCCATCGGCGGCGGCTGGGTTGCGCCAGGGGTCTCAGGCGGGTTATGCGCTGGGCATGGTGGTGGTTGCGGGGGTTGTTGGACTACTGGTGTAAGCTGGGGTTGGACATTCTGAGCATGTTTTGATTAGTAATTCCTAATTTGTACAATACTCGGTGGAGGAAGAGGGTGGACAGAAAAAATATACTGTACCGGATGTTAGTACCCGCCCTACAGATGTGAAAACATTGGGAGCCAACCAGCAATTCACTTTGGTCTGCACTTGGTCAGCCAACCGAAAAGAGCCTGGCGAGGTGCCTGGCCACTCGACAGCGCCTGTCTAGGGCCGCAGCCTGGTTGTGGGCCCAAGGGTGGTTGGTTCTGGCCAGATGGTTTCGCATGGGCGGGCGCTTCCTCCGCCTCCAGACGCCCCCTCCCTGACCACATAGACCCTAACGCAGGAACGGCATAAGGACGTTAGTCTTCCAAATTTTGTCAAGGACTTTTAAATCCCCAGTCCAGCAATGGCTTCCCCCTCCGGATCCCCGGCATCCCTGTATGACTTCGAAGCCCTCGACACCCACTCGTGCTCCCATTGCCAGAAAGTCATCTTCAACCATGACTGGGATCGCGACATGTGGAAGAGGGAAAACGAATCCATCAACATTCATCTACAGGCCACGCTCGGAGATATCCTCGAGGGCGCTGGGAAAAGTTGCCAGTTCGCCATTCGACTTGCCCGGGCTTGCCCCGACCTGCCTCGCGATGCTCGTTCGGCAGGCCTCGAGCTCTGCGCGCGTGCCAGGGCGAACCAGCGCGACAGCCAGATCCCGGACACGATCGAGCGGTTTGGGTTCTGGAACTCGAAGGCCCGGAAGATGGAGATTGTCTGCAAGGAAGGGGTAGACTCCAAGTTCTCGTACTGCACGAGCGAGAGTAGGGTCTTCCGTCCTCTGAATACAACCGTCATGCTGTCGGCTAACGGAAATTCCATAGACGATGCAGCAGCCATCGACGTACTTACGCGCCCCATCCCCTACATGCCATTGAACCCGGCGTCAACCCAACTCGTGCGCCGCTGGCTGGACGAGTGTCTACGATCTCACCCCGAATGCAACGTTTTCCGATCACCACGGATCCGTCCCACCAGACTGATCCAGATCCTGAGCCGTGACCCAAGGGACCAAAGCTGGAAGCTTCGTCTCACGGCCGACACCACCAACGCCGGACCCTACGCCGCGCTGAGCTACTGCTGGGGTCCCGGGGGGACAGCAGGCCAGATGACCACCACCAAGAACACCATCGCCAGCTGGTCGCAGGACCTGCCCTGGGACGAGGCCCCGCAGACCATCCACGACGCCGTCCGCGTCACCCAGCTCCTCGGCCTCAACTTCCTCTGGATCGACGCGCTCTGCATCATCCAAGACGACCCCTCCGACAAGCAGGCCGAACTCCCCAAAATGGCTGCCATCTACGGCGACGCCGACATCACGATCGTCGCCGCGCGCGCCTCCCGCGTCCAGCAGGGCTTCCTCCAAAACCGCCGCTCCACCATCCCCTGTTCATTCACCCTCCCCTTCCGAAGCACCACCGGCGCAACCGGCACCGTCATCCTCACCAACCCCGAGGGCGTCTACTCCGAGGAACCAATCGACACTCGCGCCTGGACGCTCCAAGAGCGCCTCCTCGCGCGGCGGACGCTCGAGTTCGGCTCGAGGCAGACGCGCTTCTCCTGCCAGCGGGATATTGACGGACACGCGGACGGGTGGACGCAGCACACCGAGTACTCTTGTGGGCGAGTGCCTCGGTTGCCGGATCTCGCGAAGGGACATGTCGGGAATGAACACCCGCTGCGGGCGTGGGATTCGATGGTGTGGTCGTACACCACGCGGAGTATCTCGTTCGCGGCGGACCGGGTGCATGCCATCGCGGCACTGGCGGAGAAGTTTGCCGAGTGGATTGGGGGAGAGTATCTCGCGGGTCTTTGGGGGGGTGGGTTGCCGGGGAATTTGTTGTGGTCTCCGGACGAGGACGTTGTAGAGAGGCCGGTGCAGGATCAGGTACCTTCGTGGTCGTGGACTGCGGTGGGAGGGGAAGTTCAGCCCAACTTTCACGTGCCTGGGGGAAGCCAGCCTGTTGCCAGCGGGTTTGAGATTCTGGAGAGTGTGGTCAAGCCCAGGTTCCCGGGCGCACGGTTCGGGGCGCTGGATGGAGCGTCTCTGTGCGTCCAGGGTCGGGTGAAGGCGGTTGAGTGGAAGCGGAGTGTCACGCAGGGGAGGTATAGACGGCCGGCGGATCGGTTGAGAGTGCCGGGGGCTGGGGCTGGGGGATTCCTCGCGCTGAGGGCCTACTCGGATGCCGTGGAGCGGGATGGGCTGGGAGAAGACTGGTCGTTGATACATCTTCTCCTTGTGCTTCAGCGCGATGAGTCCAAGTCGAAGCAGCAGCCGGTGAAACACGGAGTGCCCAACGCGGTGTACTCAGGCCTGATGCTGAAGGAAGTAGGGCCTAAGGTCTACAGCCGCCTGGGTATCTTTTACTTTGTCCCCGTTCACGACGCCATCTTCGAGGCTGTCCATCCACAGACCGAGACCGAGTGGCGTGCTCGATTTCCGTTCCAGGCAAGTTGGTTTGAGGGTTGTGTGGTAGCGACGATAACCCTGGTATGAGGGACCGAGCTCCTCGGACTGGGTCGGGCACAGAGGCGGCCCAGCTGGTCCAAGGACACAGGATGTCGGACTTGATCGGGAATTGACGCGCTAGCGGAGAGACTGAAGTCCCGAAGGGGCTCCACCGCCTCGCGCATTTCGCCGACTCCGACGGAGAACATCTGGTGGCGTTGGCTTCGACATCACCACATAAAGATTCATAACCTGCTCGATTTAGCCCACAGATTTCGCCGGTATCGCCCGTGAATTATCTCAGCAAAGGTCACCATGATGACCACCGAGCTTCCAGCGCGAACAGAGGGCCCCCACGATGAGGCTATTCAGGTCTCCTTCTTCTCCACAGGCACCGTCCAGATCCGGCTGTCCATGAAGAGCCAGCCGATATCCAACCAATGGGTAATCAAGCGACGTCTTCGTTCCTTTCTCGACCGTGGTTGGACTGATCCTCTGCCCATCGGCGTCTTCCTCATCTCGCACCCCAACGGGCCGATCCTGTTTGACACGGGCGAGTCGACACACCACAACGAGCCCGGTTTCCTCCCGCGCTGGGCTCCAACAAGCATGCTCGCGACCACCAAGATTTCACACGACGAGGGCATTGTCACCCAGCTGCGGTCCCGTGGCATCGAGCCCGCTTCCCTCCAGGCCGTAGTGCTCAGCCATCTCCACGGCGACCATGCGGGTGGCCTCCTCGAACTCGCAACGGCGGCGCCCGACGTCCCCATCTACACGAGCAAAGAACACTGGGACGCCGTCGGGAAAACTCGCCATTTCAACGCCAACGTGCAAGGATTCTTCCCCCAGCACTGGCCTGTCGGCTTCAAACCTAGGTTGCTCGAGCCCACGGAGAACCCGGTCGGGCCATGGAAGAAGTCTACCAAGGTTACTGCAGACGGCAAGGTGGTGGCTGTGGACACGCCTGGCCACGTGCCGGGCCATGTCTCGCTGGTTGTTTATGGTGACGACGGCACCACCTACTTTTTGCCTGGTGATGCAACATACGGCGTTGATCTTCTCGACAGGGAGGAGCCGGACGGTATCAACGATGATCCGCAGACAGCGTTTAAAAGTCTGAGGATGATCAAACAGTTTGCGAGAGAGACAGATGTGGTGGTGTTGCCGAGCCATGATCCGGATGTGGCTCGGCTGCTGCAGGAGAAGGTGGTCTACAAGCCGACAGACAGCCTATCATAGTGGGTTGCTGGATTTCATGGCGGGATATCACAGCTTGAGGAGAATGATAATGTCACAAACCACCCTACTTCATACAACAGAACCGAGAACCGATAGTTAGCGGCGTTTGACGCCGGACACACACGAACATGTGAAACTTGGGCTTATTAAGGGGCGATATCCTCTGCCAATGCCCAAACACAAGCTGCCGCAACATCGCAAGAATATCGTCTCAACCGAGAGTGTGCATGTCCAACTTCTGTTTGCCACTCGACCAGGACCTCGCGCTTGGCATCCCGATCTCCCAACCCAACAAACGTCCTCACAGCATCTTTTACCTGCTGCGACAGGTGGGTAGGCCTCGTATCGTGGCACCAATCCGGGCCTGGCAAACGGCCGGTCCACCCGCGTCATGCGCTGCCAGGGGGCGGCAGGGGTTTTTCAGCCCTCCCGTCGGCGGTTGATAACGCTAATGCAACGCTGGAGATTTCATAAACCGCAGCTCTGGCCTCGTACCATGTGATGCTGCCTTCCTTCATACATCGACTCTTTCACGATGGCGACGGCAGTGCAAGACCACCAACCGCAGCTGAGGCCGAGGATGGGGCGCGTAATATCACGGGAAACGCCGGCGGACGAGCTTGACCGCTCCAAAGAGGACCCGGAGTCGGGGATCCCATCCCCAGATAACGGGTCCCGAACACCGCCGCCGCCAGCGACAACAGCGCCCATCGAACGGACGCCAACCTACCTCCAGCCTCGCCTCCCCTGGCGCGACCGTCTCCTCCACTTCACCTTTGCCTGGTACACAGTCACGTATGTTCCCTCTGCCTCATATCCCATCTATCGCAAACAACCACCCAAACCCTACCCCCCCACCGTGGTTGCTAACAACCCCAGGATGTCCACCTCAGGCATCGCCCTCACCCTCGCCACAACGCCTCACCGCTTCCCCGGCCTCTCCCACATCGGCCTCGCCATCTTCCTCCTCGACCTGCTCTTCTTCCTGCTCATCTCCGCCGCCCTCGTCCTGCGCTTCACCCTCCACGGCCTGCCGACCGCCGTCCGCGCGGTGACGCACCCGTCCGAGGCGCTCTTCATCCCCACGCTGTTCCTGTCGCTTTGTACGGTCTTGTCGAATGTGGATGAGTATGCGAGGTTGTTTCTTAGTGTGGAGCAGGTGGCGGTGTTGGAGGGGGGGTTCATGAGGGTCATGTTTTGGGTGTATCTGGTGGTGTGTTTTGCGGTGGCGGTGGGGCAGTATCATTTGCTGTTTACGGTTGAGGAGGGGAGGAGGTTGAGGGTAAGTGCCATGACGCCGGCGTGGATCTTGCCGATCTTTCCGGTCATGCTGGCCGGGTCGTTGGCGGGAACGTGTGTGAGGGGGGTTACAGGGACGGAGGCGTTGGGGGTGTTGTGTGCGGGTTTGGCGGCGCAGGGTTTGGGGTTCTTGGTGTCAGTGTTCATGTACGCGACGTACTTGTCGAGGCTCATGGCATTTGGGCTGCCCGTGCAGAGGCCGGGTATGTTTATTGCGGTTGGGCCGCCGAGCTTTACGTGTGCTGCGCTGGTGGGACTGGCGGCGGAGGTGCCGCGGGTTCTGGGGGAGGTGATCACGGAAAGGGGGGCGGGTGAGGTTTGGGTGCTGGCGGGCTTGGTCGGGGTGAATGTCCAAACGGTAGCAGCCGGGGTGAGACTCGCTGCTCTGTGTGCGGCAGTGTCCGTCTGGGGGTTGAGCTTTTGGTTCTTTGCTTCGGCCGCAGTGGCAGTTATGGTGGGAATGCCGGACAGGAGGTTCCATCTCAGCTGGTGGAGCTTTGTGTTTCCCAACGTCGGGTTCACTTTGTCCTCCATGAGGCTGGGGACAGCCCTCGGGAGCCAGGGCATGCTCTGGTTCAGCACAGTCATGACGGCCTTGTTGTTTCTGGCGTGGTTGTTTATTGGCTTTCGATGCATCCGGGCTGTACATCGACGGGAGATTGTGTGGCCGGGGCATGACGAAGATTCTGACTGATGACCTGGCGTTCGTTTCTTTGGTACAGGATAGAACGTAGACGGTTACGGGGGGCTACAGGATAAGATTTGGGCACGGATAGATAGGGACTCTGGCAACCACCAGTACGCAAGTAGTATGATTTAACCAAGCGTGTTCCAGTCCCCCCGATTGAGCATGGCTGACCCTATCACCGCGCGGCATTCACATCGATGAGAAGAATGATACTAGGACATACTACCTGTCATTATGGAGTTGTGGGGGTGGAGCGGATTGTTTGTCGACCATTCCTATGGGAGTGGCAACGCACCAGGAGCGCTTACTTGAGCAGGCGAATGCTCTCACCTCTACGTCACCAATACTCTCTGAGCTCAAGTGAGGACTCAGATATTATGAGCGATACTTGACCTCGTATGAACAATGCGCCCGTCTTCTTGCAACACATTGTCAAACTTCTAGTACCAGTATATCCACGATAAATCTTGAGCCCATCAACACCATGCTCCCGACTAGCGCTCTTTTTGCCCGGCGGGCGGGAGCAGTGACAGTTTTCCGAAACACATCAGCGATGCCTCCTAATCTCAAAGTATTCCCCACTGCCCTAGCACACACACTCCATTGTCATGGGATTCGGTTTGTACGATAAGCAGTCAGCACCACGGCCTCTGCGCCGGCCTCCATCCTGTCCTTTTCCCCCACGAGAGCCCCTTGCTGAGAGATGGCTCTCGCGACAACACTCCAAGCACCGACCGGCGTTGGATCAAGATATCACTCTAGGAAGTCCCGCTGCTGAGGCAGGGGTCTTCCAAAGACGAATCTTAGCTTGTAACCAACCCTTTTTCTTTTGTTCCTTTGGGCTCCCTTCTGGCTGTGGTGAGGGAGGAAGAATATGGCAAGTTACCCTCTAGCTCTTGGTATTTGTTGGTTTGTGTCAGTTAGTTAACTAGTTAACCAACTAGTTAATTACATTTGGGTCCATAAATCAGACCAGGCAGGGGCGGCACTTTATTTATCGTGCACTTTGTTCAAAACCCCATAACTAGTTAACTAGTTAGTTATCAGATAAATCTAAATGCAGAGCACGTGAAGCGGCCCATGGAAATGACGAGGCTGCCTGAAACAAACGTGAGTTAGAGACAGGCAAGCCCAGCAACACATAACAGAGAGGTACCGAGCGGCGTATAGCGCGGCCCTACGGCCTTCGCCCGCTCCCAGCGCCGTCAGCCCGAGTTGACCCGACCAGCTGCGAGCTGGCTGGCAACCGCGGACGCAAAGTCACATGCGCTAGTTGGTTCAGGCTGATACAGACGCGGACGGTCGCGTGAGTTGCACGCGGGATAGACCAGATGTGTGACGCGCGACGCTAGCGGGCAGCTCCGCACGGCTCATGGCGTCCCTGACGCATGGAACAGGGACGCCTGGGACCGTCGCGCTCACGGTCGCGCCTGAAGGAGAAGAGAGTGGTGGCGCAATTAAAACTTGATCTTCTTTGCGGGGGAGACACAATCTCAGCCGCCATTGCATGCGACGTTTCTTGGTGGGTATACCCAAACTTAGACATGCTGCGGTTTACTACATGTGAGATGCAGTACGCTGAACCGGGCTCCAGAAATATAATTCCGGTCTTTGAGATGCTCCAGTTCCAGGAAACACAATCTCATCACTCGGCCGACGTTGGAGCTCACCACTTGACTGACGTTGGAGCTCACCACTCGACTGACGTTGGAGCGCCTCCACGTCATCGTCCTCCTTGGCTGGAGCGCCGCCCTTAGGCACAAAAGAAGGGAGTTCGTCGGGCGTCCTTTGCCCTCGATCCTCGCCAGACTGGTGCATCCTCTTGAAGATCTTGATCTTGCGGAACAGCGGCGTCAGGGTTGCGAGCGAGGAGGCGGTCAATCCGACGCCAATTTCAACTGTCGACCAGGCGCATAGGGGCTCAAAGTTGTAAAGGTATTCAGGGTTGTCGAGGATGTCATAGGCGTAGGGAAGGCGGACGATGGAGGCGATGGAGGCGCTGGCAGCCGTCAGTTACTCACAGATTAGGTTGGCGATGGAGGGAGAGTCCAGTACGTACATTGACCCAAGGGCGAGGACGGCATAAACCGAGAGCTTCTTGCGCCTCTCCATTTTTGCTTTCCACACCAACCTCGCGGGCAGGAGCGGTAGGATCCAATCGGCCACGATGTTCAGGAGCACTGCTATGTAGGTCGGGTACGTGGCGGAGCCGGAGCTGTTGCACTTGCCCGCTGGTGGGACCGGGTCGTAGAACGTCCACTGGTACCCAACGGGCCGGCAGGCAAAGATGGCGAGGAAGAAGAAAAAGAGATTGTAGACGGCGATGATGATTATCATCGCCCAGAGGGTGATGCGCTCCCAGCGCTGGTGGTTGCAGATTCGCAGTAGGAACAAGCTGATCATGATTTTGACGAGGGCCGAGATAACGATGTAGAAGTATGTCCCAATCCACCGCCACATCATGGCGATGGGCCGGTCTACGAGTGGCACGTCCACGAGGTGTTTGCCGAGTCCATATTCAATATCCACGAAGGCGATGGCAGTATAAGCAATGTAAAGGACCTGGGGGGTTGCAGCAGGAATGTCAGTTGCGAATGGTGCTCGGACGGGTAGCCTTTCAGCGAGGGAAATCATACCAACGTGACCAAAGCAAGCCAGTCCTCGATGTAAAGCGTTTGAGTAACACACGCATGGAGTAAAAACGGAGGGTTGTAGATATGACGCATAGAACCAGGCAAATGATGAGCACGACCCGCAGGTCTCCCCCACGGTCGTCAGCCATGTTCGCGCCCGATCCAAGGTGATGATGGTATTGAGCTCGGAATCTTGAATGTCTGGTTCGTGGGACTGGCCGAGCGAAGGAACCAAAAGGCAATGCTGGAAGGTGACCAGATGCTAGGCGTCCCAGGGGGGCGAGCGATACAACTGCATATATAATGCAGGTACCGGCGTTCTACTTTCTATTCGGCGACAATAGTTCATGCACCAATCAAGTCCCAACACTGCTTGTCTCCTAGCGTCCCAACTAATGCGTTCTGAAAACACATGGGATGGCTGGGCATGCTGTCAACTCGACGAAGCGAGGCTGGGGAGGGGAGTGGGGAGGGGGCGGTTTCAGTCCCCCACACTAGCGTCGTCGTGAATCATGGATGGGCCCAGGAGGTACGTACTTTGTATGCACGTATGCAGGTATATATTCGGGGGCATCTCCTCAAAGAATTCGCGGATCGATCGCTTACCTTTTCCTGCTAAGCAAGATACGTGCATCAGCCACCGGTTGAATTTCACTGCAAAGCAGGCGACAACGGCGTTCTTGGCTGACCAGGTGGTGAGCGTAGGGGGCGACGCCTTTCCCCCCACGTTGGTCTCCCCGTTTTCCCTTTTCAGCATCGCTCAGCAGCTTTTATGTGTTGAAGATGCAGGCAGCCCAACCGTCACGCGATCCGAAACTGGTCGTGCGCGGGACGGCGCGTTTGATCCTACACACTATCGAAAGACGGCGCCCACCGGGCTTCCACGTGCATGAGATCGGCCTTGGCGCAGCCAAAAGTCACTGCACTCTTGGTTCGGGTTCCTCGGCGGCGTTGTGCATCCCCCCAGTGCCACAGCCCTACCGCCTGAAACGGCGGCTTGTCAGCGCGACGACATGGCTTTCGACGATTCCACAAGGATCACTTTGAGAGACGGGACGGTCACGCCTCTGGAGGTGTGAAGCAAAGCCGAGTAAGCCAGATAGCCAGAGCCCCAAAGCCTCTGAGCCACAGCGCCACGGTCCCCTCCTACAAGATAAGTCGGACCCCCCATCAATCGCCCACCCCATCAGTCGCCCACCCCCCACATCC
>MU855559.1:0-44044 GCA_033296695.1 Staphylotrichum tortipilum | reverse complement strand
GCAACCACAAGAGTTACAAGCAGTCACCAACATTGCCATTGCTGCCCGTGATACCTTTTTTCCGCAGCAGAATACGTTGTTTGGTGGTGGTGAAGTTGGAGATTTTGACCAGGGCCCTCGTCATCGAGTGACGCGCCAACGAACTTTCCAGGGTTGGACTGCACATGACTGGGCCATTGAACCTCTAAGTAACCAGTTCTGGGGCAGTGTATTACTAGAGTCTCGGGCCATACCGGGTTATTGATTTGACACCGAGCTGGGATCGAGGCGCGAGATATGTCCCTGCCACTCCCCGATTTGCCTGCCGCGTTGCACCAAGCACACAACCCGGCCTTGAAGTTGGACAGTCGGCAAGGCTGACTGGGGCAAGCAAGCTGCTCAAAATGGCTACGTCATCGGGGCATTCAGCCAGATCTTCTGTGCGTGCATTGGGTGGTCCTTTTTTGCATCCCACCTTTCCGGCCGCGCAGGGTCCCTGGTGGAGCTTGGAGGGGGACGTCAAAAAAGAAGGGACGCCTTCGGGCAGCGCCAACCCGTTGTTGGTGCTACTCAGCAGGCAGCTATACCATGGCCTTGGGTCCTGTACGAGCTTGGTAAATCTGGCTGGACTTCCCCTTATGCCGGTGCTTCGGAAAATCGACAAGTCTTAATCACACTCCCTTCTCTCGAAGCAGCTCGGAAATGCAGAGTTAACATGTCCCGATAGTGTGGGTGGGCCGAGCCCGAGCCATCGCGCGCAAAAATGGCCCTGCCGACCTAGCAAAAATTGCTCAAGCAGAAACGGGCCTCGTCTTTTGAGGGTATTCGCGACTTTTCGCGCTTTTCCAAAGGGAGCACGGCCGGTGGCGAGGATAGGGGGGGGCGCCATGTAAGTGGGAGCACTGACCTCCTCCACCTGCCCTTTCTGATGCGGTGGCCAGGTTTGGAGCCAATCAGCAGAGGCCCGATCACTTACACAAACAAGATGGTCTTGATTTGGTTACAATGTGCCGTGCTTTGTGACTGTCTCGCCTGGCGAGGGGTCGAGATATAGGTATGATGTTTGTATGAGAAGAACTTCAAGAGATACTGTGAGAGATTTTGCAATGATGGCGTTTCCATAAACCCAAAACTACAATGTCTGCCCCGCGCCTCGTCACTCGCGAGTGAGGCTTCTCGGAGACGCCGGGAAGATGCGCAGCGACTGAGCGAGCATTTTCCCCGGGGCCCGCGGGGAGCCGGACGCGGGGATGAGGGGATGATGCTGGGGTTGGTATAGGCAGCGGGTCATTAATTAGCCGTCACCTGATATCTCCCCGATGCCTATGCTCATGATCCACGGCAGACAGAAGGAGAAATCACAGGTCTTGTTTATCCTCCGTGTTTTGCACACATCGGGAGGCTCTGGCCGCGGTGCGGGGACCCACGTGGCCGGGACTGTCACATGCGTGCAAAAACACAAAAAGCCAAAAGTTTGTTGAGGCCGGAGAGGTGCTAAAACCGGAATGTGTGAGGATCTGGCGGCGGCGAGTGTCCATCCATCGAAGGTTGGGTCGCGAGTGCGAGAGGCCAACGGGCGAATGGCAAGGCAGGCAATTTTGCCGGGGCGGGCGCCAAGACAGGGCGTCCCGGGGAAGCGGGAGCCCTGACACAACCCTGCGGCAACCCTGGCGCAGCCCTGGAGCAGCTTCTGAGGCTGTTGGGGAGAAGTGGAGCGCGGTGCGTTTTGTTGAATCCAATTGCCCAATGGGAGCAGCTCGTCGACCCCCCTGCCTCGGTAGACTGCATCGGGGGCGGATCCCCCTCGCCCCTCCCCCAGCTCGAATTGTTTTTTTTTCCCTTGATTTCCCACGTTTGGTCAAGGAACATGTGACAGCTGTTGTGCGGCAACCCACGACATCTCAACAGCATCACAGGCAGGACACAACCGTCCGTCTGCTTGCAGATGGGCAATCCATCCCCTCGCCCCCTCGCGAGCAAGCGGATCCCGAATGCGCGGGCCGGGCCTGCAGAACCCCACTCGTCCCTCGGCATCGCTCCGAACACACCCTGCCCTCCTCGCCGTCCAGGCACACCAATGCGTCTCGTTGGGGACAACTCGACGTCGGGAGGTCCCCGACCTGGCCTGCCTGGGCGCGGGGACCCTGGCTCGAGACAATCTTGATAGACAACGGCGGGCGTGTGTTCCACCGCGCTGCCCGCCCCCAGAGCCTCAACCTGTGATGATGGAGACCCATGATACGTGCTCCGAGAGCCCCATCTCTCGGCCCGGTGCTAATTGCAGAGAGGCAGCTGCCAGCCCGGGCGAGGCAGGGAGGCACAGGCGTTCCAGCCAGATGAGAAACTCCATATAAACAAATTTGCCTGCTTCCTGCTTCCTGCTGCGTCCCGCCCTCTCTCCCCTCCGCCGACTTGACCTCCAAGTCCACCGTCGTCTTTGACTGGAGTCCTCGTGTGTCCTCCATCACCCTTCATCCATACCGAGCATTCGTTCAGACGGATACTCGTACCGAGTACTCCCCATACCAAATACGTCCTTATTCGGGTACCTTCCCGCACCCGCACACCGTGCCCACAGCGCTGCCGAACGCCCCCCTCCGCTCCCCTCCCACCCCCGGTCCAGCAGCGTGCAGATTGGCGGGGAAAAAAGCGTTGGGAACGGTGCTCTTTGCCTCTCGCGCTCTCAAAAACGAATCGCCCGACCACCACGCCATTTCCCTTTCGGAAACCCCTCGACCATCTCACAACCGCCCTGACGTTGTTGTTGTTGATCAGTTGTTGATCAGCTCACCACCCACCCACCGCCCGCCATGGCCTTCGACTCAGCAATGGTGTCGCTCCCCTCGGCGGCTCTCTTCCTCTTCCCCCCCAACCCCAACTCGGGCTTTATCCCCCCGCCCCCCGCCGGCAGCACCTCGTTCGCCCCGCCCATCGACATCCCCGACCACGTCTACACGGCCGTCCTCGACCCCAAGGTGCCCATCACCATCGCCGCTGTTTACGCCGTGACCGCAAAGGCCCTCAACGCCTACAACAAGTCGACCGGCAAGCGCCCCTGGGCCATCAGCAAGACGCTCGCCTTCCGCTGGTTCGTCATCGCCCACAATGTCTTCCTCGCCGTCTACTCGGCCTGGACGTGGTGGGGGATGCTCGGCACCATGCGCCGCACCGTCGTGAGCCCCCTGGGCCCCCAGGGCGCCTCGGGCTTCCTCGACTCGCTCTGCCAGATCAACGGCCCCGCCGGCCTGGGCAACGCCGCCTTCTTCAGCGACGAGTCCAACTCGTGGCACACGTACTCGTCGTCGCCTGATGCCGTGCTGGCCGCCGACGGCGCCCCGAGCCGCTTCGCCGCGGGCCGCATGTGGAACGAGGGCCTGGCTTTCTACGGGTGGCTGTTCTACCTGAGCAAGTTCTACGAGGTGTTTGACACGCTCATCATCCTGGCCAAGGGCAAGTTCAGCTCGACGCTGCAGACGTACCACCACGCCGGCGCCATGATGTGCATGTGGGCGGGGATGCGCTACATGTCGGTGCCTATCTGGATCTTTGTGTTTTTCAACTCGTTTATCCACGCCATCATGGTATGTGGAACCCTTCCCTCCCCCCAGCCCCGTCAATCCAACCGGGATTCTAACTAACCGGCTCCCAGTACACCTACTACACCGTCACGGCCTTCAACATCCGCGTCCCCCTCTTCATCAAGCGCTCCCTCACCACCATGCAAATCACGCAGTTCGTTGTCGGCGCCTCGTGCGCCATGGTCCACTCCTTCATCAACTACACGGTGCCCGTCGTCGCCGGCTCGCAGACCGACGCCGCCCCCTCCTCCGCCTCGGCCGCCGCTTCCGGCGCCGCCGCCGCCACCTCCTTCAAGGACACCCTCGCCCGCCAGACGATGCCCTGCATCACGTCCAGCGGCGAGACATTCGCCGTCTGGCTGAACGTGTTCTACCTCGCCCCGCTGACGTATCTCTTCGTGTCGTTCTTCATCGAGAGCTACCTGCGCCGCAGTAATGCCAGCCAGGGCGGCCGGCGTGGGGCCGCTGCGGCCAGTGGCGTGGCGGCGCGCAGGCTGAGCAATAACGTCCAGCTGGCCGAGAAGGCCGGGTGGGATGCCGCCCGCGGCGTGAGGAGGGAGGTGTATGGCGAGGGGAACCAGGAGGCGGTGGTGGTGGATGGGAAGAGGAGGACGCTGCGGAGGGGGTAAGAGGTGTTGGTTGGTGGAGAGACAAACATGCGTGGCGGTCCAATGGGAAAGTGAAGAGGGTGCAAACAAACGCCTGGTTTTGTTGGGTGCGAATTGGAGGAGGCAAAGGGGGGGTAACACAGCGAGAAAAAGGACGTGGAAGACTGAAGGGGGGGGCATCCTTCAGCTCCAGCTCAGCTCAGCTGGGCTCGCTCGTCACATTCATGAACCGGATGGAGAAGAGGGGATCAAGATCATGCAAGGGGGTAACCACCGGGAGGCGAGGGGTTTCGTGCACATTTGGATGGGGTTTTTCTTTTCCTTTTCATCAAAGCGGGTTAGTTGGTTGGGGGGTGAGGTTGCGGGTGCATTTTGCGTTGTTTTGTTTTTGGCCTTCTTGTGATTTGTTCATAGAGCGTTCAATTTGGGTGGGCTGGGAGGGAAACTGGGGGAATGGAAAATGGACTTTGACTCAAAATTCGTGAGGTTGTTGATTCGTGATGAATGTGAAGCGGGGGTGGTGGTGGTGAGGGTGGTGGGGTGTGGTGATCATTCGACCTTGCTCAGTGAAGATGGCAGTCTGATGATGATGACAACAGATGTGATGACCGCTGGACTTTGGAAAGTGAGGGTGGTAATGAAGACACCAGCAACCAGGAGGTTAATGAAGAAGACTATGGAGGCAGCTGGCGACAGCAATGAGGATACTACATGAATTCAGCAGCAGTCATCACAATAGAATTGGTCTCATCCAACTTCTTAAGATGGTTTTACAGTTCCTCCTGGTACAGTGCTGCCAACCTCTCTCTGCTGCCGCTCGGGCGGGGCGAGCAAGCAAGTTGAGCAGCTGAGCCTCTTGATCCCTCGACTCTTCATCGCTCCCAACAACAGTATACTGTCGACAACACAGCTGCCCTCACCCATCTTCTCGGGATGGTCTCACGGCCCCTGTAAATGACATGGATGTTGCCCGGCGGTGATGAGCGTCAAGATGATGAAGTAGAAATACATCAGTTAAGTCGCTTGATCCCTCAACTCTTCATGGCTCCCAGAATATCTATACTCATCGATAAGACCGCTGCCCTCACCCATATATTCGGGATGGGCTTGCAACCCCGGCAAATGACGTGTTGTTACGCACTCTGTGATGAGCGTCACGATGATGAAGCAGAAGTATACGAGCGTGTTGATCCCACAACCCGGCATGACTTCCCCATGTGCCTCCCATAATGTAGACAAGACAGCCGGCGTCGCCCATCTCCAAGGGCGGTTGTACGGCTCTTGTTAACTGCTGCATGTGACCCGCGAGTCTAATCTGGGAGTATCAGGGCATCTCTGAGGGTCTTGATCTCAACCCCCTCCTCGTTCTTCGGGGCTCCCAACATACAACAACATCACCGGCGAGAAAACGAGAGGATGCTTAGGAATTAGGTATTGTCAATAAAAACTAGCAAAATAAGTCATCACCTCTATCTATCCGCCACCCTGTCCAGGTGGTTCACACTTCTCATTGCGCTGCGTGTGTTCCACAGCCGTCATGACGCCAACATTCCCTCAACGCCAGCCAAACCAAACCAGGGAACAAGAGAAAACACCATGGAGCGGAAGGTAAAAAAGCAAAACGCCGTTCACTTGTATGCAAAAAACTCCTGTGCCTGCCCTGATGTACCTCCTCCTCCTCCTCCTCCTCCTCCTCCTCCTCGCTGGACAGAGGGTCCCAGCTGACATGCGCTGACAACTCTCCTCGCTGCGACTCTGTATATCCAAAGTTGGTGCTTTCCAAGAAATGCAGAGAGGGAGAGGGATGGTGTGACATCTCCTCTCATCCCCTCTGCTGCGGATTCGACCCGTCCCTTTCCTCCCCACAAGGGTATATCCTCCTCCTCCTCCTCCTCCTCCCCCCATCTCACCGGGCTCCTCCCCTCTCCTCCCCTCCAAGAAAATGAATTCTAACCAGGTATCAAAAAACAAAAAAAGAAACAATTCCGCTCCACCCCTCCCCAACCAACCGATCTATGCCGTAGTAGTATTATCTCGGAAATCCCATTCTCCTCTCCTCACTTGAGCGAGAGAGAGACACCCCTGCTTTCTGTCGCCATTTCTCAAAAGAGCTGTTGCTGTTGATGCCTCGGTTTGGTCTGACACTGCCGGGTGGCGATCGCCGGGTAGCGTCGGGTGAGGGAGTGTGTATTGTGGGTGGTACTAGGGGGAAGTGTGGATGCGACCGTGTCTGAATAAGCAACACCATGCAGCCCCCCCTCACGCCCCCAGCAAAACAAACACCCCCCTCAAAAGGTACTCCAATTCCAGTCCCTCGGCACGCTGTGCGCCACCTCGGACGGATGCAGGGGCATGGGCCCGTGGCCGTGGCCGAGGGGGTTCGCGGTGGGCGAGGCGGCGAGCGGGGTGGCCGGGCTGTGGAGCTGGAGCGGGCACGCGCCGGGTCCTCCGCCGGGGCCCGACCCATCGCGGCTGCCCGGCTTGCTCGTGGCAAGGCTGCGCCACTCCTTGAACTGGGCGTAGCAGTGGCCGCAGGCGCGGCTGGGGACGCCGCGCGGGTTGAAGTTGGCGTCCTGGTCGAGGGGGATCTCGAGGGCGCTGTGCTGGTCGCAGAAGATGTTGCCGCACTTGCGGCAGTGGTGGCGGCGCGTGAAGTAGCTGAAGTAGCGCTTGCAGGTCGCGTGATCGCACATGGCGGATTCTTGGTCCGGCTGCGGTGGAGGCGTTAGCTGAGATGTATTTGTGGATGGGCAATGGGAGATGGATGAATGGAGGGATTGGCGGGTGATGGGTCGCACGACAGGGTAAGCAGGGCGAATGGGCACGTACCTTCCAGTGCTTTCGCGAGGGGATGCCGGTGGGCTTGGGGAAGTGGTCGAGGTTCCAGTTGCCATTCACGCACTTTGCGCTGTCGCCGGTGGAGCGGCGGCTGAGACGGCCAAACGCGCTCAGGCCGCCGAGGCTCATGAAGCTGCTGTTGGGCCGCAGGGCCTCGTCCTCGTCGTCCTCGTCATCGTCGAGCTTCGCGGGGCGAGCGGGCGGCTCCTTGGAGGGGAACTGGGTGGGCCGCAGCACGGCGGGCACGTAGAGCGGGCGGTTCTGGTGGGTGATGTAGTTCTTGGGCTGGGTGGGCGACGTGCTGCCTGGGGTGCCGAGGGGCGAGACGGGCGTGCTGAACTGGGTGGGCGCGGGGTACGCGGTCGGGATGAGCGAGGGGTGGAACGAGGCCTGCTGGTGGGCGCGGTACTGCTGGCGCTGGTGCTGGGTGGGCGTGAAGTAGAGGTTTGGCTGCTGGTGCTGATGTTGGTGCGGGTGCTGATGCTGCTGCTCGGCGGGCAACCGCGGCATTATGAAGTCGGTCGCCATGAGGCGGACGGCGTGGGTCGGTAGTTAGTAGGTAGGCGTGGGCGTGGGCGTGGGTTGAGTGTCGTGCGCCGGCGTGGGTGACGACAGACAGTCGTGGTGATAGGCGGGCGGCGCGAGGCGGCGATAAGGACGAGGCAGTGGGGGTCCAGAGCAACCCCCGCGACAAGACCAGTGCTGTGGCTTTCCACTAATAAATAAACTCCCGCTGGTCGGGAGGGCCTTGCGGGGAAGCAAAGAAGCAAAACGTTGGTCTGGGGAAGGCGAAGGCGCTTGTTGGAGGTTTCGAGGGCGTCGGAGACGGACTCGTGTCCAAGGGCAACAGTGGCGAAGACGAGAGAAGGCGGGAGTCGGGAGTCGGTCACTAATCCGGACAGCCAGCCCCCGAACGGCGACGGCAGCAACAGAGAACGGCGGGTGTCGGTTGTTTTTGTGGTCGGCGCCACAACCACCGAGCTGGAATCCTGGTCGGCCGGTCGTGTGTGCGTGTGTGCGTGCGCGGACTAGTGAGACGGGAGTGGCAAGTCCCTGAATACTGTGTGTAGGTACTCGATGGATACAGCAAGAGTTGGCTAGCTCGCAGGTGAAGGCAAAGGTGAGGAGGATGGATCCGTGGGACAAGACGCAGACAGGGCAGGGCACAGGGCAGGGCACCAACGAGGCCGACCGACCAGAGCGAGCCCAGCGACGAGAGAGGGCGTTATCTTTTCTTATTACCAGTGGGTCGGTCAACCACGCCAAATGGAGCAATGGAGCATGGAGCGCTCCCAGATCTCGCTCGGGCGGCGGCGCAAAGTAGCGGTGGAACCAAGAGTCAAGAAGGGGGCCGTTCCGTGTGTGAAACCCTGTCCCCTGTCAACGGGCAGCTGTGTGGGTGTGGGTGTGGGTGGGTGTGGAGGTGTGGCCGATGAAGTGGGAGCCGTCCTGGCCTCCCTGGCCTCGTCATGAACGGCAACTGCTCATGCTTGCTGCTCTCTGCTGGGACCTGCAGAGTTGCGCTGGCTCGCCTCTCCGCCGCAACCAACTCGTCAGAGGGCGCTGCAGCTCACCGCACAGGCTGATAAGCTTATATCCGATGCACGTGTTCCATTATCACTTACACGTAATCTCCAATGACCGCTCTGCCGCTGCCTCGGAGCAGATGCTGCGGCGGTGCTGCATGTCTTCTCCGCACGCTTTGCCTGCGATGCGACCGCAATTGCAGACTTGACGACACGCATCATCGCCCTTCCATTTTCACCACCCAGTCCCGAAGCGAGCTGTGGGAGTGCCCAGGGCGCCCTCACTATTCCGCGCTCGGAAGTCCCAAAAGTGCGCTGTGCCGCATCCACCGCGCTAAGAGGCCAGACCCGGCCTTCCGCTGGCGCATGAACCCTGTCCCCTGCCACAGTGCCTGGGATGCCCTCACTTTCGCATCCCGGGTCACGGGTTCGGCATGCGACCGATTCCCATGTTGGCTGTCTGCCCCGGGATGCCCGCTGACTCGGCTTTGGACGCGGTGCGCCTACTGACAGAGAGCAGAGCTGCATTTGCTCGATGGAAGGAGGCGAAACTGACCACGGGTGGCTGGGGCAAACGGCTGCCTACCTGGCATGACGAGGGCAATGACAATGATGACTTGCAGCCCTCAAAGGGACCAAGTCCGAGGGTGACTGCCATACGTACGGAATACTCGGGTAATTGCAGGTATCGGGTCGGCGGTGACTCTCTTGGCGGGCAGCGTCTCATAGTCATTCTGGCCACCGCCTCGGTGGCGGGGAAGCTTTTGGCCGAGGCTCTGCTGCGCCCGCTGTCGCAGGCGGCGGCGACTGATCTGCAGGCAGTGTTCCAGGCTGCAGAATAGGTAACCTTCCATCCAAACGACATCGCATACATCGCGTCTCTCACGACTGTCTTTGCATCGCCGACAAGCCCTCCCACGACCCGCCTCGACCCTTGGCAACGGCCAGCGACGGAAATACGAGCGACCAATCGTGCCCAGCGTCTCCTGCGCAAGACGCTGCGTAACCCATCACTACGAGAAGCCCCCCCCCGTTCGACGTGCCCCACACCCCCCGAGTCTGCCGGCAACCCGCCAGCGACCCCGACGAACCTCGCACTCGCTGCTGCAGCCGAGCGCTCCACCACCCGTCTCCTTGCCGTGCCGTCATCCGCCCAGGCCCCCGATTCTCAGCCGGCAGACCGCCGCCCGCCGCCGCCATGAAGCTCTACTACGTCGGCGTATGTTCCCCGCTCCCCCCTCACCGGCTCTCAGGGGCTGCCCGCTGACGACGGTGATCCGCCTGCCAGGTCCTCGACAACACCAAGACCCCCGCCCTGCAGCTATGCGCCGCCCACGAGCTCAGCGACTTCTCGAGGTTCACACGGAACGAATATGGCAACTTCATGACCATGATCAGCAAGACAGTGGCCGAGCGCACACGGCCCGGCCAGAGGCAGAGCGTTGAGGAGCAGGGTGCGTCGCGCAGACCCCAACAAACATGACACGTGTGCCGGACCGCGCTCACACTCGGATCTTGATAATAGACTACGTTGTCCACTGCTACGCCCGGACCGAAGGCGTGGCCGGAGTGGTCATCACCAAGGACTACCCGAACCTCGCGGCCCACAGCGTGCTGTCCAAGCTCATGGACCAGTTCCTGTCCGAGGTCCCGCTCGACACCATCCGTGCCGCCAGTAAGGACGGTGCCGTGTCCTTCCCCGCCCTGCAGGACTACCTCAACAACTACCAGAACGCCAACGAGGCCAACAGCATCGCCAAGATCCAGCAGGAACTCGACGAGACCAAGATTGTGCTGCACAAGGCCATCGACAGCGTATGCACCTCCCCCTTGTTAGATACCAGACACCCACTAACCCGGGACAGGTCCTCCAACGCGGCGAGAAGCTCGACGACCTCGTGGCCAAGAGCTCCGACCTGAGCGCCCAGAGCAAGATGTTCTACACCTCGGCCAAGAAGCAGAACTCGTGCTGCATTGTCATGTAAAGCGGAGGGTGATGGGCTGCACACGTCCAGCCCACCTTGAGAGGGGCCGAGGGGGGCGAGCCCTTCGGGCCGACCCGTACCACTCCCTCAACCTGGGCAGGCCAGGGGGGCGAATGTTGCCATCGGCCATGACGGCCCCGCCACGCCGAGGCCGTCTCATTCTCGAATGACGGGTGACGCGGGATCATTTCCCTCGCCTCGGCTCTGGGATGCCCGATGCAGCCACGCCGGCCGGTGTGTCTCCGCCTCAGGCATTGGCCGTGGGCTGTGTCAGGAGGGCGGCGTCGCGTGTTTCCTTTCGGCATCCGGTTGGGTTGGGTTGGTCGGCTGGCTGGCTGCTGTGCTGGGAGTGGGAGGGAGAGATGGGGGTTGCCTGAGAGCGGGCGAGTTTCTGATGTTTATGATACCTCGAATGGATACCTATTGCAAATCAGTATATTCTTGCGGATGGTGAGCAAAGAGAGTACCAAGGGATGGCAAAATGAAACCGTTACTGCCAAGGTTGAGACCATTCCCCATCTCCATGAGCAAGAAGAGACGGAAGAAGTCGGCAGCAATAACACCAGCCTGGGGATTCAGTCATCCGCCGCCGCCCCTTCCAGCTGACGCAGACGAGACTCGATATTCATCTATTCACATTCACCACCCGCTATACCAATATCTCTTTACTCCCTCCAGAATCCATCCCCCAAAAAGTCCTCCCCCCTGCCCTTGTACCAACAGGGGTCAACCAGGGCCACCACCAACCCACCCGCCCGCCAGCATCCCCTTCAGCTGGTGCCCAGCCATGGGGGTAAGAGTTTACCCGCACAGTGTCGGGACATAGAACCCGACGGCTTTGGCGTTGCGGCTGGGCTGGCCGACATCAACAGTGATGGCCTGGGGATGGGACATGTTACACTGCAGCCGCCTGCTTGCCTGCCTGGCCGGGCTTCTCCAGATGACAGGGCATGGCATGGCATGGCATGCCGCGAAAGCCGTGGCAAGCCCCGCGTGTGCTCTCTCCTCCCTGATTTCCCTCGGGAGAGGGGAGTTGGGAAATGGGTGAGGGAGGGCTCACATCCGACGGGCTTGACATCATGACGACAATTTGCGCCGATCGCTTTCATGGCCGGGCCGAGGGGGTGGAATGGCGACCGGTCAGATCAACGTACCTGCTCGGGGAGGCAGGTACTTGCTTACTTACCGGTCGAGTGTGTGCAGTGTCATGTCATGTACCTACCGCATCGCATCGCATCTCATGCATCATGGTACGGGGTACGAGGGCGGTGTCTCAGTGATTGGCGTGCCTTGGGGAGTGCGGCTCGTTGCGTTTTTGTTTGCGTGCGCTGCACGACACGGCTCTTATCTCGATGATGATGATGGATCATGTTCTTCGATTCTTCGGTTTCGTTTCCTTGGGCTGCTGCTATTCGGCAGACAGAGGATCCTGGGCCAGTAATACGGCCGAATTGATTGGGCTTCTCCGGGCCTGGGATTTTGGCAGGGCCACACCCTCGACCTTGACAGGGCATCCAGTCCGCCTGGAGTGGCTGCTCGATGCGCCAAACTCGGCGCGAAGCGGATGTGGGATCCATGATCTGTGCTATGACCAAAACGATCATTTTCGCCTCTCTTCCCCTCCCCGTCCCCTCTTGACCCCTCCTCTCCGCGCCCCTCCCCCTCCTTTGTGGATGGATGGCTGGCTGCGATGTTGATGCGCAAGCCCACCTGGGGGAGAATTGTCGGTTGGAATTGGCTGGGCGGGAGACAAGGTTATCGCCCACCGCTGATTGGTGCTGCGAGGTGCCGTTTTGAACAGGGGGCTTCAATGGAGCGGGGACTGTCGAGGCGAAGTGGTCCACCCGGCTGGAGAGGAGGACAAGGGTTGGGGATGAGAGAGGGGAAGAATCCTAGGGAGGCGGCTGGCTAGCGGGGGCGAGGGACGCACGCACCGATTCTCAGATGGGACGGAGGCAGGGCTTTGGGGTGGCATGGGCCAGTGCCAATTTTCGAGATCCTAAGATGGGGAGCTCAGTGAGCGGATGGACACGTGATGATGTGCAATGTCTTGAACCGTGGAAAGCCTCTCTGCCCGAATGTCTGCCCCTCAGCGACTCGGATGCCTTAAGGACAATGTGCTCCTCAACATTGATCACACATGCAACTTCTGTGGAATCTCCACCTGGCGGCGCTTACCACGACCGCCAGTTTGCAAACCGAAGCCTCCTCCGGTTCCCGTTACGTCAGAGCAAATGGCGGATGGGGGCCGTGGCTTTGGTGGAGAGCCCCATCGAGAACCCCCGTTTTCATGCGCGCGCGCGGGAGGTTATGGAGACCAGACGGCCGGACCCAGGTAGCAACGGCGTGGGGAGGTTTGCTGCTCATGCGGGTCGCGGCTCTGAGATTCACTGGCCGCGCCGCGTGCTCTGTCTCACAGGCGACATCCGATATCGTTTGCCGGCGATGTAACTCTCCGGGTTTGGCGATGAGGCAGGGGGAGGCGAAAAGGTGCGGTTTGGTTAAGCGGAAGCGAAGTTGCCAAAGTCGAGAGCCGCGGTTCGGAGGGGTTGGAGTTGGGGGTAAAGCATGGGGGTTTTGTCACGAAGTCAGGACCTCCTGCGGAGCACGGAGGCCTTGATGGAACTGAGGATGAGTGAGCCAGCGCTGGCGGTGGAGGTGTTGCAACCCCCACCCCCGTGGTCTCAAAGTAAACATTCGTCTGTCATCCGTTGTCTCACTGTCACTGACCAGACACGGCAGACTCCTCATAGCCACTTTCAAATTGGCTGCCAGCTGGCTACCGTGTGGGTTACCCCTGAGGAGACGGCACTGGCACACCCCCGTAGCCCCCTTCTGAAAGTAAACACCAACCGGACATCTCCCAGGGAGACCACCCTGAGCACACCACACTTCCAATCGTCTCATTTCAAAGTAAACACCAGCCTGGCATCTCCGTGTAGCCCCGTGACCAAATCAGACCTCTAACCGTCCGCTTTCAAAGTAAACACTGAGAGTCTTCCGTATGCCCATCTCTGACCAAACCACACCTGTCCCTATCGTCTCCTCAACAGACCAACGCTCACCTCTATCCCCCGTGCAACACCCTCTCAACCACACCTCCTCCAGTATCTCCCCTTCACCGTCACTTCCTCACCACCCACTTCTCCCTCACTCCTCCATCCTCACCCCGATTCCTCAACCTTCCCCCCCTCCACCCACCTTCCACTCTTCCCCCCCTCCTTCAGCGCCACCCTCAGCCCCCCAATGACCATCCCCTTATCCACCGCCTTGCACATATCATACACCGTCAACGCCGCCACGCTCGCGGCCGTCAGCGCCTCCATCTCCACCCCCGTCTTCCCTTCGCACGACACCGTCGCCGTGACCTCCACCACCCCTTCCCCCTCTCCAGTAGCCCCTTCCCCTCCCGCCTCACCCCCGACAACAACCAACTCCACCTCCGCATGCGCCAACGAAATCGGATGACAAAGCGGCACCAAATCCGGCGTGCGTTTCGCCGCCATGATGCCCGCGACGCGCGCCACGCCGAGCACGTCGCCCTTTTTCATCTGGTTTGCGCGGATGAGCCCCGGGGCGGGGGAGCAGCGGGAGAAGCGCACTGTGCATTTTGCTATGGCGACGCGGTGGGTTGGGGATTTGGAGGCGATCGAGACCATGCGGGCTGCGCCGGTGGGGGTTATGTGCGTTAGGGTCGGTTGTTGGTCGTGTTTGGGTTGGTTGGGGTCGTCTTGGGGGGGTTGAGAGGGGGGGTGGTCGTCGTTTTTGAGACGGATGGGGGTGGTTGAGAAGAGGCGGGCGTGGGAGAGGGTGGTGGGAAAGGTAGGGGGGATCATGAAGGCGGGTAGGGAGGGATGTGGGAGGCGTGGGGATGGCAGGCCGGCTGGGTGCCAACGCGGGTGAGCACGGGGAGGGGAGTGAGAGCTCGTTGCGGCATCTACAATTTCTACTTAGCTAGCTGACCCTGCATATCATTCATCTCGAGCAAGCCCCTCGAGGTATCCAACCTGGCCCCAATATTGTCCGCAACTCCGGCCCAATGCAGCAAAATACATATACAGAGGGAATGAAATCAGGAAAAAGCTGTCACCCACCAATCAAGATCATCGGCCGGTTCTTCATGTGCTCCAGCTCCCCGATGCCCGCGTGCTTCTCCTTCTTCCGCTTGACAGCCATGCCGATGACGTTCAGCAGCTCCTCCGAGTTGGGCACCACCATATGCTGCGGAGTCGGCCCTTCGATGTTTTGCGTGGCCGCCTGGTACAGCGCCTGGAAGGCCGCTTCGTCGATGGGCTCGCCCTTGTTGACTTGGCGGATGATGTCCCGCAGAGAGACCTCGGCGTTGCCAAACAGACACACCTTGAGGTTCCCGTCGCCCGTGATGCGGAGCCTGTTGCAGGTCCCGCAAAAGTTGTGCGTCATGCTCGTGATGAAGCCCACCCTGCCCGCGAAGCCGGGCACCTGGAACGTCTTGCTCGTGTCGTTCTTGTGGTCCGCGACCCGCTCAAGATCGGGATACCGCGCGCGGATCACGTCCAGCATCTCCTGGTAGCTGAACATCTTGCCCTCGCTCCACTTGTTGCCGTCGAACGGCATGTACTCGATGAAGCGCACCTCGACGTCCTTGTCGCGCGTCATCTCGACGAACGGGAGGATCTCGCGGTCGTTCAGGCCACGCATGACGACGCAGTTGATCTTGAACTTGATGCCCGCGCCGGCCTTGTTCAGCTCAAAGATGCGGTTCATGGTGTTCTGGACAGCACTGAAGCCGGCGCGGCGCGTCATGATCTGGAACTGCCACGGGTCCAGCGTGTCGAGCGAGAGGTTGACGCCCGTCAGGCCGGCCTCGACCATGAGATCCAGCTTGCGGTGCAGCGACAGCCCGTTGGTGGTCAGGCACAGCTCGCGCAGGCCGTGGGCGCGCAGGGCGCCGATCTGCTGCATCAGGGGCACGATGTCCCGGCGGACGGTCGGCTCGCCGCCGGTGAGGCGGATCTTGGTGACGCCCTGGGAGACGAAGAGGGACGAGAGCATGACGATCTCGGGGGTGGTCAGGAGCTCCTTGGGGGGCGAGAGCGGCACGCCCTCCTCGGGCATGCAGTACACGCACCGCAGGTTGCACCGCTCCGTGACCGAGATGCGCAGGTAGTCATGCTGGCGGTGGAACGTGTCGGTCAGGAAGTCTGAGAAGGGCTTGGCCTCGCGGATGCGATCCCGACGGGAGGCGGATGAGGAGGGGGCCGGGGCCGGGGGGGCAGTTCGGGGCAAGGTGGCAGGGTGTGCTGGGAGCCGCAAGGGGGGCCCGGGCTCGGCGGTGGTGGATGTCGTGGTTGTGGAGGGGGAGGAGGCGGAGGAGGAAGGGGAGGGGGCCAGCACAGGCTCGGGTGGTAGTGGTTGTGCGTGGTGGTGGACCCCGCTGATCGCGACGGCTGTCGTGGCGACACGTCGTACTTGCGACGACGCGATGGACCGGGTCCGATTTGTCGGATTCGACGGAGACGCCTGCAGCGCCCCGGCCCGGAGGCGGCGGGCGGCGCAGCGCAGGGCTGCTGCTGTCATTGCTCGAGTTCAGCAGTTGTGACTTGTGACAAGCTGGTGGGCTTGGGCTGTTGTTGCTTGCTGTTGTTGCTTGTTTGTTGCTTTGCTGTTGTCTCACAGCGACGTGTGGCGGCACATTTCTGTCTACCTCACAGCAGGTGGTAAGCGGCGGGTGAGGCGGCTTCAAATTAAATTATGGGAATTCAATTCTCAGGGTTCGCCTGCAGTCCACGGAGACCACCGCAGGGCGCCATGACATCACGCAGCGTGGCGTGGGGAAGAGACAGCGATACGAGTGAATAATCTGGGACCGTTGCTCAATGGAAATCGAAATCGAAATCGGGACAAGGGCGCAGGATGACTCCTCCCTGCCTCAGCGCTGAGCCTTGAGCCAGTGGCACGTCTCCGCGGGGTAGCAATGGTTCAATCGTCTCCATGGACGAGCGGCCACACGCGGGGTTCAGCGGGAGTGGGGTTTCTTCTTGGGAGAGTTCTCTGTCTCGAACAGCTCGGAAAGCGGCAAGAACCCAACAGCCAGGGCTTGCGCCCTCTCACTCTGGATCCCTGCTGCTTGAGACGAGCTCACCCCTGAGCCTGCCTGCCGCTGGCGTGCAACTGCTGACTGCCAGTTGCCGTCGCCCAGTCGCTTGTTTTGTTTTGGCTGTGCTGAGCTGAGCAGAGAGCACAGACCGTATCTGGCAGCCTCGACCCTCGACTTGGAGCACCACGTCGCACAGTTCGTGAAGTTGGAACTGGGAACAGCAGAAGCAGAAGGCACGAGCCGAAGAATTTGCACAGGCAACAGCGCAATCCGGTGCCAAAAGAAGCAGGAGCTGACAGGAGGCCTGTCTGGTGCTCGCCCTGCCCCTCTCGCCCCACGGCCGGTCCCCTGCTGGTGCTTCTCAGGGCAACAACTCCAACTCAGAGTCTCCAGATCATCACCCCACCGTCATCACCATAACCACCTCCACCATCCTCATCCACAATGCAATTCTCAGCCCCCTTAAAGTGTGAGCGTCTTGCAGTCCTGCATCACCACCCCCACCGTCTCCAACGCTCTCGCCCAGCGCCCCCCCGTTGACACCCGACAGCCTCGCCGCACTGCCTGCCCAGCCCCGATGGCAGCTACATCGCGACCGTCTTCGCATCCGTCGTCAATATCCGAGCCGTATCCGGTCTCGGCGTCGTCAACGTGGTCAAGCTGGGCCAGGACTTTGCCGGCCCCGTGCTTGCCTTCCAGTGGTCGCCCTCGTCCCGCCTGCTCCTCGTCGCCGATGCCGAGCGCGTGCGCGTCGTGTCCGCCGTCGACGACTCGTTCAGCGCCACGGTTCGGAACCACGGCGCTGCCGGCACGAAGCCTGCTTACGTGGGCTTCGGCGCCTCGGACGGCGAGATTTGTGTCGTCTCGTCATTCGGCCTCAAGTTCTCCCTGTTCAACCTGGCGTCGTCGAAAGCGGTCGAGATTGGCAGCCCCAAGATCTTCTCCTCGTCGTCGGCTTCCAAATGCTTCTCTTTCCGGCCCGAGACACGCCACCTCGCCCTGCTGACAAGGTCCGCGGGTAAGGACATGGTCAGCATACACAGCTACCCGACGCGCGCCCTGCAGCGGTCCTGGGCTCCCGACACGCTCGACGCCCAGGGCCTCGCCTGGAGCCCTGACGGCCGCTGGCTGGTCGTGTGGGACTCGCCCGCCCACGGCCACAAGGTGCTCTTCTACACATCCGACGGGCACGTCTTCAAGACGTGGTCCGGCCCCGGCAACCCCCCGCCCGAAGACAGAGATTACTCGCTTGGCGCCGGCGTCAGGTCGATTCAATTTTCTGCAGACGCCCGCCACCTTGCCATTGGCGACTTCAGCAGGTCCATCAGCCTGCTCAGCATGGCGTCCGTCACCGAGTCCATGCGCCTCCGCCATCCAAAAACCCTCGTCCCGAGAGAGACGCTCCAGGTATGCACCTACCTATGTGCATGCGTCCGTGCCTGCTTCCGCCTGCTTCCGCCTGCGACACCGCAATCCTTCGGGCCTTTTGACTGATCCCGCTTGTGTAGGTCTGGCAGGAGCAAATCGCCGTCTCGCATGCGGGGCATGTCAGCCACACCTTTCTCAGGACGACGCAGGTCATCTCACCGGCCCCCGCCCTGCGAGACAACTCGGAACCCGTGTCCGGCTGCGCCCTGATCTCGTTTGATCCGTCGTCGGCCCTCGTTGCCACGCGCCAGGACGACTCTCCCGGCACCATATGGATCTGGGACATGCAGGCCGCTGAGCTCCGCGCCGTCCTACTCTTCAACGGAAACGTCGCCAGCGTCTCGTGGCATCCTCAGGTCCCCGAAACCTTACTGATCAGATGTGAGAGCGACCAGCACAATGGCCTGGTATTTGTCTGGGACCCCTTATCAGATGGCCCTCGGTCTGTCGACCTTGCCCAGCACTTTCCTGGCGCGAAGGTGGGGAGCAAACCGCGCGCCCTGTGGCTCGGGCTCAATTCCCCGAACAGTCCTCCATTGGTTTTCTTCTCGGACGCCCACAATTACGTGCTTGCATGCCTCGGCGACACGGACCAGGGCCACGTCCCGTGGGGGGCTACCGGAGCGGGCCCGTCATCAGGGGGGTTTAACCCGGTCGAAGAATCGCCCCTTCATCTGGTCCCGGCCGCCGGGCCCCGACCCGAAGCCCCAGACCTCGGGGAAGAGGACGATGATGATAGCGAGCTCGAGGATACTTTTGTCCACAAACGCTAACCTGCCTGCGCTGCCCCAAGGCCCTCTCTCAAGCTCGCCCCCCTGCCCCCTATGTGATCTGCCTGGCACGCTGGACGCGCTGGTCTGTCTCAGTCGCTCCCAAATCCCGGGAGCCTGGTTGTGGTCTCACAGAGGAGCCAGGGCCACCGGGGAACCCGGCTGAGGTGCCGCTGGATCCTCAACGCCGGGTTGCTGAACTCGCCATGCAAGTCTGCGATCCGTACATATGCAAGCCTCGACCCATTGAGAAAGCAAAGCCTCAACCTGGAAAATGCACGCTCTTGGCGAATCGATCGAGCGGGAGGCGGCCGGCTCATGACCTTGTTGCTTATTCTTTGCTTTTCCCTTTTAGTTAGGGGACAGGGGGTCAGCCGCCCCTCACGTTGCCCCAAGATTTCGATCCGGAGATCCCCCTTTCGATTGGTCGTTGCCTCGGCCGATGGAGGGCCGCTATTTTGGCACCGACTTGGTGCCTGCAAGCCTGGTGCAGGTTTTGGCCCCCAAGCTGCTCTCGAGATTCTCTCGGTGAAGCCCCCCTCCCCCGCACAGCCAGAGCCTTGTTTCCGCTTGGCCTCGCGGCAGAACTGTCAACGGGCGAGTCCTCGGGGGATAACCAGCCCAGACCACCCCCTCCGGCCCCCCCCCGGCCGGACGCTTTCTTCCGGTGCAACTACCCGGCCAGCCTCCAACCCACACATCTGGAAACCCTCCGTCGACGAGGTGGCGCGAGCCCGGATGATTATCACTTCTGCCGGGCGGCAGACCATTACAGATGCCCATGAACGAAGACCACCACCCACGCCCCGGGATGAGCCGGGAACCCGCAGAGTGTCTGGCTGGCGGTGAGTGTCCACCACCCACTGCAGTGGCACTCCATCTCCCCGATAGTCGATAGTGCGTATGGAAGCGCGCGCCTGGCGACAAGGCACCGCCGATGTGGCCGCTGGCATGGGTGGCGTCGAGGTTACGAGAGTTCCACTTGATGAGTGGCCTCGTCCCGGCGCCGTCATGGCTGCGCTTGTGCAGGTCTGCAGGCGGCTCGCCCCTGTCTGTGTTCCCTTGGGTCTCTCACACACTTGGGGCCACACCCATCACCAACAAACTGCATGCGACATTCGATGTGCTGAAGCCGCAAAAAAAAAGTCACCCTCCACACCAACCCTGTTGGCACCACGGACCTTCCCAGTGCCGGACCCGCGCCCCCCTCAGGCCTCCCCGACTGCCCCCTTCCCCCCTCTCCCAGGCCATCCCCAGGACCGCCTCCCGGGTTGACAGGGCTGATTGGACTGACTGGGGGGGTTGTCGGGGGAGAAAGATTGACGCCACTCTGGCCGAACAAAGTTCCTTCTTTTATTGTTGATCGTCTCCGGTGTGCCCTTCTTATATTTTCGGGCCGTGAGGTTTTCTGTCCGGTTATGGATGCGAGGTTGGATCGGCATGTTTGGGGTTCAGCTATCTCCGTCATGCCGTCGATGCATCTCGGAGCCGGGATGGGCCGCCATTGCACAGCCTGAGCAGCCACCACCTCAGCGGCACTGACCGGTTTCTGCCCGGTTCTTCCCAATCTGGCTGTGTGCGTCTCGAGACTCGAGGGCCCGGCATATCGTCAAAATGTGATCTGTTGGTTTCGTGGGCCAGCCGAGCTCCCCGGCAGGCCCAGCGATCTGATATCCCTGAGGGCTGGGCATGGGGTGCGGTCGAGCCCGTTCTGGCAAGCCCGGTCGGCTGATGTGTGAGGTCGTCCGGGTACCGCGCCCCTTTTAACGACAACTGGACCATCCGCCCGGGTTTCCCACCCAAGTCTTGATTCCCAAGCCCTTCCTCGCCACGCACCCACGGGCTGGTCCAACCAGCAAAGGAGCTCATGCCCCTCGGTCGACCTTGCTCTGTACAAACTCCAGCCGCCACCACAGCCCTCATCCCTCAGTGGGAGACAGGACTTTTAGTTCTCGCCACCTCTGCTTGCTTGCCTCGCCTGTCCGTCTACAGCCTGGTGGAACGTTGCAAGGGCGTCGACATCAGCCTCGTCTTGATACGCCAGGGAGCGAGCTTCGGCCCTTTTCTGGGAGGCCTGTCTGCCAGTCAGGACGCCTGGCCCTTTGTTGATGGCGAGGAATCTTGCTCAACATTCGGTCCCTCGCGTTGCCCCGCGGCATCTTGAGCTCAGCCCACGGCACCCTCCTTCTCCTTGAAAGAGACGAACTCACCTGCACCTGAGGTTGTTAGACCGGGCTGCTTCAGTCTCATCGTGGAAACAACCCAAACGGACTGCCTCGAGTCCGCTCATCCTTGTCAACGGCACGCAGAGACAGCCAACCAAGCGCCCAGGATGCATCGGAATCAACACCACAGCCAGAACCTCATCACGTTCACCGTGGGCCCGGGGAGCGAGACGGGGCTCTACTACATTCTGGTTGCCAACGTATGCGAGAGACACCTCCGCGGGCTTGGAGCATGGCTGACCAACCCCGTGTAGCTCGCCCACAAAACGACGAGGAGGGACCTGAAAGCGTTTGCTGCACAGGCATGCGAGGTGGACCATGCCGAGGTCTACCCACCCACCTCCGGCTTTGTCAGAGTCAGAGGGCGAGCCAATTTTGAGGTTGCGTTCAGTAAGTTTTGCAAGGCAGTCGAGGTCGGGCTCCCAGCTGGACCGGTTCTGACAAGGCGTGAAAAGAGCACCTCGATGGCAACACGCTCGAGTACCGTGCGCTCCAAGCGGACGCGCGAAACATGAACCAGTGCACCGTCGTCAAGCTCCTGGCCACCGACTACCACGCGGCGAGAATTCTCCGAGGCGACACTAGCAGGGTCATTGATGAACTTGAGGCTCCAACGCCTGGCAAAGAGCAAGCCGAACCATACTCGCAGGGAGCAACCGCAGCAGGAATGGGGAGCCCCTATCCGGAATATGCCGGAGGAGGCAGCCCATCATACATCATGACGCTGCCGGCGGAGTCGCAATGGGGTTACGCCATGGCTTCCACCTACGCCACCCGCGATGGTTATCAGCCAGCAGCTGCTGCTAGCCCGACTCTTACGCCACCTGGCCCCATGGTGTACCAAGTGGCGACTGCCACCGGCCGCGATTTCATCCAGCCGGTCGCGACAAGCCCGCACCTGGTGATCCCCCAGACCGCCGCATACCAGACCGTCACCAGCCCAACGACCCCCTCGATCCAGCAGTACCACTACAGTTCCTCCCTCGCCTGCTTCTCCCCAGCCCCAGCCTACAAAACAACGGCTTACACCACCGCCCCCGCCCGCGGCAACAGCCACTCCTACGCCGCCGGCTACAGCGCGGGCTGGGGCCCTGACTCGTCCCAAGCAAGCATGTACGGCAGCGCCGATCGCCCCGCCGTCGCCATCGAGCAGCGCAAGATCATCATGCTGCACCTCGAGCGCGAGGGGCTGTCGGAGAGTGTCGTAGCGGCTCTGCTCTCCGAACACGCCGGCATTGGCGGCGGGACTCCCGGTGAGGTGGAGAGGATTGAGCTGCCGATGAACAAGGACGGGCGGGCGCGGGGGACCGCGCTGGTGACGTTTTCGTCGGCGGCGCTGGCTGCCGCGGCGGTTGCCGCGCTCGATGGGAGGGAGGCGGGCGCGGGAACCGGGAAGAGGTTGGAGGCGCGGCTGGCGGAGGGGGTGTCGCCTGCTGAAGTTGGGGGTGGGAATGGAGGGGGCAGGTCGGGGAGGAGGGGAGGCGGGAAGGGAGGGGGCGCGGGCAAGGCGGGACGGTCGTCGGGTCAAGCACTGGGTTTGTTAAACTCGCGCGGGTCGGGGTCGAAGGGCGGCGGGGTGGTGGTGCCGCAGGTTGTGTATACCTCGTTGGCGAGGCCGTTGACGCCGCCTTTGGGGTCGGCTGGGGGTGGTGGCAGTCCTGGTGGGTGTTACGGGAATGGAAGTGGTGGTAGTGGACAGGAAAAGAAAAGAGAGGAGCCGCCGGTGATTGTGGACGGGAGTGAAGGGAGGCTGATGAAGAAGGAGGTGGCGCCGCTGGTGGTGGATGGGAGTGGCAGGAAGAAGGGGGTTGGTGGGGGGAGGGGGGGGTCGAGGTGTTGATTTTGTTGCCTTTGCCAGCGTTTGGAGTCGTTTCTCCGGCGGGTGTGGTTGTGTTTGGGGTGTAAGTGGCGTGGTGTTGTTGGTGTCTGGTGGTTGTGGCGTGGTTTGGGTGTAAGTGGAGGCGTGTTGTTGTAGTGGTTGTTGATGTAAGTGGAATGCTGTTGTTGGTCTTGTTGTGGTCTGTCTCCCTTGCGGTTGGGGTTGGGGACTGGAGGCATCAAGCAGGCGTTCTAGCGGGTGTTGAAAAGGGGGTTGGGTGGCATAGAGCTGGTGATACGAGGGCATGTTGATGACGTGTGGGCGGATGATGAGTTGGGATAACTAGATGGTTTGTGATGTTGTAGTTGATCTCTTTGATGGGTGAACGGGGAGGTTTCATAGACGTTTTGGTAAGAAAAAGGGGAAGGCAAGAAATGCTAATGATGAGTTGTCCCAAGATCCTAGACTACATTTGGTGGTGGCCATGGTCATCAACAGTGAGGAACCTTCCATCTTGTTTCCTGGTCTCTCTTTGCATCCAGTGATACAACCCGGTCTATTCCATCATTTCAAACTAATCCCCGAAATGCATCCCGACTAGATCCAATTCAAGTCCCCATCCGCACCCAACCCCAATCCCAAACCCAACACACCCGTTCCACTCCACTCCACTCGACGCAGTTCTCCCCCCCCAGCCTCCACACCCATCTCTTCCTTTCCTATGGAGTATTCCAAGCAACGAAACTTTGCAATCCCACCCCAAACCTCCACAACAACAACCCCCATCTCCACTCTCCACAAGAAGAAAAAAAATAGGGCGTGTGGCTCAGTTGGTAGAGCGTTCGCTTAGCATGGTTGCGATGTCAAAGTCAAGATCCTCTTCTGCGAAAGGTCCTGGGTTCGATTCCCAGCTCGTCCAACACTCTCTTTGCTTCTCTCCTGGGAATGGGGAGAGGAGTGGTAGTTTTTTTGTGTTGATTTTTTGTTTTGGTCTGCTTGGGTCTGGGGCTGGCGTTGGTGTGGGTTTGATCAGGGTTGATTGAGGTTGGGCTGGTTCAGGGTTTGGGTTTGTCCAAGGGCTGCGTGTTTGGGAGGCGGAGGAAGGGGGGTTGCTTCGGGGCTGGTGTTGGCTTACGGAGTAGTTAGTTGGGGGTTTCTGCGCTTTGTGTGCGCTGCAAGTTGCGGCGCAGCAAGATATGCTTTTTCTCGCCTGCAGCGTGGTGTCTATGCTTCTCACTTGCAGCGCAATCTGCCCCTCGCCTGCAGCGCGGTCTCCATCTACTGCTCACTTGCAGCGCAGCTTGCTTCTTCCATGTGGGCTCGGGGGGAGCACTTGGCAGGTTAGTTGGTCATGACGGGGGATTGTCGGCCATTTCTCACCTTTGGTGTGGCTGTCGCAGAGGGGGAGGTGGCGAAGGGTTGTAGGTAGGTATCAGTAGGGATGGATGGTAGGGATAGGTGTTGATTGATCACTGGAGGAGGGGAAAAGTGATACTCGACTTTGGCTGGTGGGAAGGGAGGCAAACATGGTTGATTTTGGGCAGATGTCCGGGTAGGTGGCGAGCTGGTGCTAGTTTGGTCTGGGGATGATCGGTGAGGGGAAGCTCCCTTGACTGGGCTTCTTCCTTGTTAGGACCGGTGGTGCTGGGATGTTGAGATTCTTTTTTTGTTTTCGCACAACGGGTCGGCTTGGCTCTTACCTCTGCGGTCCAAGACAATCAGCTAGGCTCTTCGTTCTAACTCAACACGGTCAGTTTGGCCCTTCTTCTGCTCAACCCGAGAGTTCGGTCAGTTCGAAGGCGACAGCGTCACATACAGCACAAGAATCACAGTAGAGTAACTACTCGATAGCCCCCCCATCACCCCCACCGAGTAAGTTTACTACAAGTACAAAACACCAGCATACACTCATACACAATCCAACCGCCAGACGTTCCCCCGCACCGTCCATAGACCATCCATCCATCCCATTTTGCCCATCCCAACGCCCCATCATCCCTTCACCCAAACAAAACCCCTGACACCACCCGAATCAGGTTTGCTAAGAAGCCCCCGATATCCTGCAGCCCTGGCCTGGGCAAAAAAAAAAACACTCCGATAAGGTAGGCAAGCGCGCAACGGGAAAACAAAGACAAAAACCAAGGCGTAAAAAATCCCAGTCCGTAAAAAAAAACATTGCTCGGACTGCATCCACCCCCATGGGGCGCTCACTGCATCGTCTTGAGGAACCCATCCAGGTCAAAGCTCTCCTCGTACTGGTTATTGTCCCAGAGCTCGCCGAGGCCCTCGAGCCAGGCGGCCTTCTTGCCCGGCTGGCGGACGTCGCCCGTCTCGACGTCCACCATGTCCTCCTCGCGGCCGTCGAGGCCGCCCCCGGCGGCGGGCTTGTCAGAGATCAAGCTCGGGCCCGAGTCGCCCAGGTTGAACAGGTCGAGGATCTGGTCCGTATCCATGGTCGCCAGCCCGGCATTCTGCTGGTTGACGACCGTGCTGGCCACGTCGATCTTGAAGCGCTGCAGGCTGAGGATCTTCTCCTCGAGCGTGCCGCGCGTGATGAGTCGGTACACGTTGACCACCTTCTTCTGGCCGATGCGGTGGGCGCGGTCCATGGCCTGCAGGTCCTTTTGCGGGTTCCAGTCGTGCTCGACAAAGATGACCGTGTCGGCGCCCGTCAAGTTCAGGCCTAGCCCGCCCACGCTCGTCGTCAACAGCAGCACGTCATACGACGGGTCGCTGTTGAACTTGTTGACAATGTCCTGCCGCCGGTTCGCCTCGACCCCGCCGTCCAGCCGCAGGTACTGCACCGACGGCAGCATGCTCTTGAGCACCGTGTTTTGCACCATGTCCAGCATCTCCTTCATCTGGCAGAAGATCAGCGCGCGGTGCGGCTTGATGGGCGTGTACAGCGGGTCCGATGACTCCTGCCCCTCGGTGCCGATGCCGCAGTCGACCAGCAGGTCGCGCAGCGCCGTGAGCTTGGGCGCGTGCGCCGGGTCCTCGAGGCTGGTGTTCTGTCTGGCCAAAAACTTTTGCGTCTCGTCGTACGACCGGTGGCCTGGCTTCATGACGAGGGCCGGCGAGTTGCAGAGCTTGCGCATGTACTGCAGGGCCTGGAAGATGTGCTGCTTGGCCTCCTTGTCCTCCTTGCCGGCCTGCTCGGAGAGCTTCTTGCCTTCGCGCTTAGTGAAGTCCTCGAACAGTTTGAGCTGCAGGTCGCTGAGGTCACAGTAGTAGTTCTGGAGGATCTTGGGCGGCAGATCGTTGAGCACTTCCTCCTTGAGACGACGCAGGAGGAAGGGCAGCACTTGCTTGTGCAGGGCTTCGATGGCCAGCGCGCCGGCCTCTTGCTCCTTCGACGAGGCCTTGCTGTAGCGGCTGTTCGCAATCGGCTTGGCGAAACGGTCGAGGAATACCTTCTCGGCGCCCAAAAAGCCCGGCATCAAGAAATCAAACAGAGACCAGAGCTCGAGCACATTGTTCTGGATCGGGGTGCCCGTCAGGATGAGACGGTGGTTGCTGGGGAGCCTCTTGACAGCCATGGTAATCTTTGCCTTGGGGTTCTTGATCAGGTGACCTTCGTCGAGAACCACATAATTCCAGTTGTACTTCTCGAGGACCTCGACGTCGTTTCGGCAGACGTCGTACGAGGTGATAACAATGTCGGTTTTGTCGAGGCTATCCTTCATGGCCTTGCGATCGGCCGGCGGGCCGACGTACGACGTGACACTCAGGAACGGGGCGTACGCCTTGATCTCCTGCTGCCAGTGGCCCGAGAGCGTGGGCGGGCACACGATCAGCGACGGCAGCCTTCTCACGTCGGGGGCGCCTGTCTTTGCGAACTCCTCGGCGCGCTGGTGATGGTCGCTCGCCACAATGCAGATCGTCTGGAGGGTCTTGCCGAGGCCCATGTCGTCGCAGAGGATGCCATGCAGGTGATACTTGTTGAGGAAATTGAGCCAGTTGACACCGTCCTGCTGGTACGAGCGAAGTTCCGCCTTGATGGCGACGGGGATCTGGAACGGCTCGACCTTCTTCGGGTCCAAGAGCTGGCCGATAAAAGTGCGCTCGCGGTCGCGGCCCTTTAGCAACTCCTCCGAGAGGCCCGGGGGATCGGGGATGCCGGCCTCAAGCGGAACCAGCTTGACCAGGGTGGCGAACGACGTGGTCGCAATGAGTCGGATCTCGTTGTCCGAGTCGCTCATCCGACCCAGCACGGGCACGATCAGGAAGATGACATACGGCAAGATGGCATCGCCCATGACGGCGATGAGGTGATATATGACCTCAATCGCGCCCTGGCGGAAGCTGAGATCGACCGGGTTGCTGATGGACGGCAGGACCTTCTCCACCAAGGCGGTCATGCCCTCGACCGTGATGACGCTGCAAATGGTGGCCATGCACTTGGCCGCCATGTAGCGGAAGACCGACAATTCGGACCGAAGCGCCTTGATCACCAGGGGCACCTGGCGCATCACGAAAGGGTGGAGCGACGGGTGCAGCGTCGGGGTCATGGTCCGGATGACCGACATGGCGTCGACAATCTCCTGCCCAAACGTCTGCTCGGGGTCTCTGGCCTCCACCGGCAAGTCGCCCGTAAAGGCCTTCACCAGCGGCTCCTCCATGAACGCCCGCAGGCTCGGGACACGATCCAGGAGATCAGCGCCAAAGGTCCGGGACAATATCTCAAGCGCTTCCTTGGCGCCACGGCGAGTGATGCGGGCCGCCCGCGCCTCTCTGGCAAACTTTGCGGCGTCGGCGTGGTCGACGCGGTCTTCCTCCTTCTGCATCGAGAGGATGACGTTGGTTTTGAGCGCGTGGTTCGGGAACTCGGGGGTCTCTGCGACCTCGACGCACGAGAACTTGACCAGGTTCGAGACCACCTTATCGGCCGGGGCCCGGCGGCCAAATTCGGTGAAGAGCTCCACGAGGCGCGCAATCGTCGCAGCCGAGCGGCCCTGCAGCTCTTGGTTCTCCTCAGCCTTGACGCTGTCCATGATGGCCTTGATCAGAGGGCTTGGCTTCTTGGGAAGGATCTTGATGCCGATCAAGGCACAGGCAGCGGCGGCACGGACGCGGGAATCGCGGGCCTCCTTGGCCGCCTTCGCCTCGTCAATGACGAACACTGTTGCGTCTCGAGCCTCATTGAGTTGCGGAAGGGCGATCAACCGCTGGCCAGGCGCCATGGCCTTCTTGAGCCGATCAAAGTCATCGCTGACGACCTTCTCGGCGGTGGCGACCGAGAAGGCGCCGGGGCCGGCCTCCGGTTCGCCTTGAACCACGACGGCGAGAGTGGGCAGCTTGTTCTGGGAGACCTTGCCGTGGTCACGGAAGAGATTGAGAAGCTGCTGCGACTGCGAGCGCACGCGCTGGACGTAGCTCACCAAGTCGCGGTAGTGCGACGGCCGAGGTTGATCGATAATGTTCTGCAGGGGCTCCACAAACCGTACGGCTTCCTTCTCTTCCTTGCAGTTCTTTGCGTACTCGTCGATGATCATGGCGGCCGAAAGCTGCGTCGACGCGAAGGGAGAAGACAAACCCTGCAGGATGCCGCTGTCGTACGAGGCTCGGCTCGAGGCGGGCACCAGCGACATGATGAGGCCCATGGCCTTGGCGGCCGAGACGCGCGAGCGGACCAAGACGTCCATGCCGACCAGGTCGACGTCGCCCTGCATCATGTGGCCGTCGACGTCGTGGCCCTGCGTCGCGGCGGGGATATCGTCCGCCTTGGTCGACTTTCTGCGCCGCTTTGTGGCCCTCTCTCCCTCGGGCGGCGGCGACCGCTTACCCGAGACGGACGGGACCCCGGACAGGGAGGAGTATGTTCCGCCCGACGGCTTCTGGAAGAGAGTCGCGTTCATGGGGATGGGGTGCCGGGGCACGCCGATGGGATGGAGGGCCAGCTGCATGAGTGCCTCGATATGGGCCTCGAACTCGTCGGCCAGCACGGCCGGGTCCTTGGCGAGGTTGCGCACGAGGGCGGCCCACAGGTCAATAGACGTGTTGAGCGTCTCCTGGTCTCGCTCGACCAGGATGTTTTGGAAGATGAGGCGCAGGATCCTCCCGTTGAGCCAGCCCTGAGACGTCTCGGCGCCGAGATTCGCAAAGGTCATCAGGGCCTTGAGCACGGCAAGGCGCACCGAGGTAATGGTGTGGCGGAGGAATGGGTAGAGGCGGGGGACGAGGAGGGTGAAGGACCTCTCCTCGTCCTGGGCGGCCGAGAGCTTCATGGTCTCCAAGACTTCAGGGAAACTGCAGAGGGTGGCGAGCAGGTCCATGATCTTGCCGGTCGAGGCACTCAAATCATCGCCCAGGTTCGACAGGCTCTCCCATACAATGTTGATAAGGCCGTCGAGCAGGTTCGGGCGCATCCGGACAAACTCCTTGGCCATGGGGATGAGGGTGGCGGCGCTGACGGAGCGGACATCGTCGTCGGCGTCGCCGAGGCCCTTCATGACGGAGCGGATGACGCCGTCGATCATGTCGCCATCCTTGAGCAAGAGGTCCTTGCGGACGGCGACGACGTACCTCAGACCCACCATGCCGCCATGGCACACGGCCCAGGAGCTCAGTGCCACTTCCAGGTCTTCCTGCATCACCATGTGATACAGCAAGCTGTAGATGGCGTAGACCGAGACCGCGGGGACGTGGCGGAGGACGGAGCCGAGCGTTTGGCCGACCGTCTCGCGGATCGGGGCGACCGACGTGTCGGAGCTGTAGTCGGTGAACTTGTCGAGCATGAGCACGCAGCAAAGGCGGCAGGCGAGGTCGTCAAGCCACTGGCGGCCGAGCTGGTCATTCTCCTTGCGCGACTGATCCTTGCGGCGGCCGGCGCCGGCGCCGTGGACGCGGATGATCTCGCGCAGGCCCATGGCGGCGCCGTGGCGAGTCTCCCACTGGGGATCAAAAAGGTCGATCTTGAGAAAGTCGCACAGGCGCTCGTACGGCCACTCGGCGCCCTCCATGGTGTCGTCGGCCTCGAGCTCGGACTTGATGGGGAGTATAGGCCCCTTGAACTCGGAGACCACCTTGCTGTCCTCGTCGACATCGGCGGGGCGGTCGAGGCTGAAGTAGTCGTTCACCTTGCCGTTCTTCTTGGAGTCGGCGTCAGGTATAGGGGTATCATCGGCGTATCCATCGGACCCAGCGGTCGTGGTCCTGCGGAGGGTTAGGTCACCAAAGCCGCTCTTACCCTGTGCAGCTTTCTGGGCCTCGCGCTTCCGTTTCCGCTTAAGCACGTTGAGCTGGCGGGTACTAAGCTTTGTTTCGTCGTTGCCCTGGCTCTGGCTCTCGTTGGCCATGCTGTCCTGGCGTCCGAAACCGTTAGTGCCGGTGGCCTCGTGAAGCATGTCGGGGCTTGCATCATGGTCGCAGATGACGGGCATCTCCTCGTCATCGAACGGGCGGTTGAGAAGGCCGAGCCTGCCATTCAGCGTCTTTTTCTGATGGGCGAGGCGTTTCTGCGGGTCCAGGGCGGCCAAGGCGAGGTCGACGGTGCCGCCACGAAGGAGCGGGCGGCCATACTTGAGTATCGCGGCAATGTTTAGGGTATCGAGGCCGAAGAATTCGTCTTGGCCAAGAGGGGAGTCGTTCTGCTCCTCCTCCTTCTTGAAGACGCCATTCTCGGTGATGGGGTCTTCTGAGGGGGGAAACGCGTCGTCCGCGTTGGGGTCATAGAGCGGGGCATTCTCAATGATCTTGCCGATGGCCTTGGCGGCAGTGGTCCTCGTCTCCCATTCCTTGTGGCGGAGGTAGGGGACGACGCGGGTGAGGAGGTTGAAGAGCTCCTCGGGGTGCTGCTTCTGCCAGTCGGCAAGCTGGTTGACAGCCGTGTCCCGAATCAGTCGGGTGCTCCCGGTTTCGAGGATTCTGGGGTGCAGGGGTTAGTGAGTGGTCAGGGTCCAAGCCGGGAGGCATGGCAGAAGCATGGCAGAAGCACGGTGTAAGATGACATCCGAGGTGGGATGCCACCTGTCGACCAGAATCTCTCTGCTCTCTCCCTCTGGCACATATGGTAACTTACGTAACGAGTCGGTCAAGCCTGGTCCAAGATGTCAGCAGAGGCACAGCACACAGCAGACGCCAAGGTGTCACTTACCGAGACGCCATTCTTGTTTCATGTCAACGAATCCGTGGGAAATGGCTAGGCGGCGCACACCATGGCACTGTTGGCAGGCAGTCAGCATTATTTTTGTCTCTGTCTCATCAAGCCTCATCCAGCCTCCTCATCGGGAGTCTTCTTCTTGATGGGACTCTGCCCTCCCCTGTCTCAAGATGGACATGAAGAAAACAGACTGCCCAAAGCGGACTGGCATGGGTGGTGGGCGCCTAGTGGACACCAGGTGGCACCAAGCGACGCGCAGTGGCTCGCACGTTCCCGGCTGGCGGCAGCTGGTGGGCCTGCATGAAAGATTAAAGTGCGACCTGAACGAACCTGGAAATGGGGGACAGGACAGACTTCGCGGTCTCGGAATAATGCCGGTCGGATCGTGAGGTCGTAAAAAAAGGGCTGTGTTCTGTGGTCGACCCGGGTCAGCCAGAGAAAACAAAAAAAAAATATTGCTGGTGGCAGCACCGGTCGGGATGCAGTGATGCAGTGATGCAGCGATGCAGTGTGGTTATTGTTATGGCGGTGATCGGTGCAACCTTGGAACAGTACGAAAGGCAGGCAGAAAAATACGGAATACAGAATACATACCACGACACACAAACGCGTGTCCAGAGAGGATGACGCGAGGAAACAAAAACGGGCACAATAAAGGTGGGCCGGATTTGGGTGTCCAAGCACGCAAGGCACTCAAGCTCTCAAGGTTGGGCAGTCAAGGCATGCATGCAAGGCAGGCCCTGCTGGGTTTGCTGTTGGTCGTGTTGGTGGTCAAGGTTGGATGGAGGCAGTTGGTGTGTGGTGTGGGTGGCTTGTCAACTCGGCCGGGTTGGGGCTGGTTGGGGCTGGGATCGGGTCGAGTCTGAGCAGGCGGGTGGCAGGCGGGTGGTCTGGCCGGCAGCAGGTGGGTGCCAGGTGTGACCGAGTGCGTGGGTGGGCTGGCGGCGGGGGCCCAGGCGGTCGGTGGGATCTGAGGCGAGCAAGTGCAGGCAGGAGATTCGGGTGGAGGGCAGGCGCCTGTCTATAAAGAAGTATTGGTTTAAATTTATAGACAGCGGGCTCTGCTTCCCAACACTCGTCCCGCGCGGCCCTGCGCATTTTAGCGCCATTCTTGTACCCCTGTCCATGCGCCGTCCGCCCCAAGCCCCCGTGCCCCCCCTTCCCTTTTTCCCTGGCCTCTGAGGGGGAGCCAGCCACTGGCAGCGGGCGGTGGCCAGCAAGAAGCAGCGGCGGGCTGGTGGACATGGAGCTCCAGCTGGAGCCCCAGGCCAAAATTGATCAACGAACAAAAAACGGTTGGAGGCTGGAGGGATGGAAGCAGCGCGTTGACACTTGTTGACGCTCAGCCCGACATCCACCATCCACCATCCACCACACAGCGCACCCAACGTACCCAACGCACCCATCCAGCATGGAAGCACCCGTGCATCCCTCCACCTCTCTCTCTCATCTCAAAGGCGCGTGCGGGGAGGCGGGCAAGCTGAAGGTCAGACCCAGGCACCCACCCCTGGATCAATCCCAGAGACTTCACTTCTGCGATGCGCGCACGACGAAAACAGCCAGCAGCCCCCCGTCGGTCCACATGCCGCCACATTCCCTCGGCCCCGCCAGCCTGGAACGTGTCCAACTGCAACGTCTGTTCACCTGCCGGACTGTTTCTCGCCTGCTTATTATTACTGCGAGTATTATGTCTGGAGAAACTGTACCGGGCTGGCGGAAGTTGCGGTTGGCTGGCTGGTACCGAGTGTTCCTGGCAAGCCAAGCCAGGTACCGAATTCTCAGCTGGAGCTTGGTGCTGGGGATGGCCAGCGGGCGGGGAGTGATAGAGATGCAACGGCCATGGCCATGGCGATGATACGAATGTGCCAGGCTGCTTGCACCACTGCCTGCACCTGGGCCTGCATATCCCAGGGAGGCATCCGTGGCTTTCCGTTGCCGTGTCGTGCAGCAGCAGCAGCAGCAGCAGCAGCAGCGTCAACGAGGCTGCCCGCGTGCCATCCTCAGCCCGCCTGCAGCATGGCTGCAAGCCAGAGTACCTCCTCCCCAGGCCGCGATCAACGCATCACCTTCTATGCCTCCTGCAACGCGTCGTTCCGGTTGACGTGCCCGAGCCCGGTAATTGCATGGCTGTCCGGATGGAGCCCGTTGCAGGGAACCGGATGGCTAAGATGGAGCCCAATGACGTGCCCGCCGCCCGTCTGACGGTGTCTGTGGCTGCTGTCCGATCGCATGTCGTTCCCATTCATCCAAGATCTGAGCAAAAACGCGCTGCATGCTGATCGACGATTCTGGCGTCGGCGGGATTTGCCTGGGTCACTGCCTGGGTCACTGCAGGACGGGACAGCGACACACACACACACACACACAGCCCGCCGCACAAAGACGAGCCGGGCTGGGCCAACCGGCTGTCGACTGGCTGTTTGCCCGTTTCAGGCTGCGGTCTGGTCCAGACACGGTCCAGACAATCAAGGTCCATCCAGAAGAGGCTGTCCGTCTGTTCGCCCCCCTTCTGCTGATCCCATCTCGTCCCATCTTCCCATGCCCTCTTCTCCCGTCCTCCAAAAATATCCCTTCTAAAATGCCCCGCATGAGCAACAGCATACCGGATCGTCGCGGGGGAACGGGGAGGGGAGGGGAGCTCCCAATGCATGGATGCGGGACACGATGAGGCTGGTGAAAGCTCCATCCTCTCCGTCTGTCCCACCCATGCACCCATGCATCAGCCTCTGTCAAGGCTCTGTCAGCTGCACTGGTTGTGGCTCGGTGAGGGAAGCGCAGCGCTGGGGATGGCTTCCTTCCCTCGTCGCCTTCTCCTCCTGCTGCTTCCCCTGCATCGCAAACAGATAAGATCCATCCTGCTCTTCCTGGCACAAGAAAAGTGAGGCCTGGTTTGAGTTAGTTTAGTTGCAACCGACGATCGAGATTACCGAATGTTCCAGAGAGTGGAGTGGATCACGTGACTGGTTCCAAGGTGGCCCGGGCTGGGGTCGCAGGGCCCGCAGGGGCTGGGCGTGGTGGGTCTCTGGGCGGCGCGCGACGAGACGCGTTGTGGGCGCAGGGCCCCTCAATGCAGCAGTCGCCAAACCAAACCCGCGATTTGTTCGCTCGACTCGGGAAACTTGGCGATATTCTGAAATGAGGGCGACAACAACAGGCAGCAACACCCACACGATCCCGCACCAGCCACCACGACCACAACTACAACCACACCACCAAGCAGCCATCATCACCACTAATTACACCGCCACTACCCGATTCCAACGCCAACTCTAGCGCCTGCCCCAACCCCACGCATTGATGCTCGCGCAACACTCATACTCCCACCACCACTGGTAGCGCCCGATTCTTCTGCCCACCTGCGCGACTCGCACACTCGGCTGTCGAGGGGACAGCGGCGGCGCAACCATGCACATCAAACAGATCATCATCCAGGGCTTCAAAAGGTGCGCCAAGACCCGCTGCTGGACGTGGCCTGAATTCCACTTTTGTCTCCCGCCTCTTGCGCCTTGTCCTCTGTGCCTCGACTCCCCATATCTTCTTCCCTACACGCACAAACCACGTACTGACATACCCCCCCTCCCCTCCCCTCCCCTCTCCCAACAGCTACAAGGACCAGACCGTCATCGAGCCCTTCTCCCCGGGCACCAACGTCATCGTCGGCCGCAATGGCTCCGGCAAGAGCAACTTCTTCGCCGCCATCCGCTTCGTTCTCAGCGATGCCTACACCAACATGAGCCGTGAGGAGCGCCAGGCCCTCCTCCACGAGGGCTCCGGGTCCGCCGTCATGTCCGCCTACGTTGAGATCATCTTCGACAACCAGGACAAGCGCTTCAGCGAGCCCGGCGACGAGGTCGTCATCCGCCGCACCATCGGCCTCAAGAAGGACGAGTACTCGGTCGACCGCAAGGTCCAGACCCGCGCCGACGTGCTCAAGATCCTCGAGACCGCCGGCTTCGCCAAGGAGAACCCCTTCTACATCGTGCCCCAGGGCCGCATCGCCGCCATCACCAACATGAAGGAGTCGGAGCGCCTGAACCTGCTCAAGGAGATCGCCGGCACAAACACGTACGACGACCGCAGGATACAGTCGCTCAAGATCATGGCCGAGACCAACAGCAAGCGCGAAAAGATTGACGAGACCCTCGTCTACATCAAGGAGCGCCTGAGCGAGCTCGAGGAGGAGAAGGACGAGCTGCGCGACTTCCAGGACAAGGACAGGGAGCGCAGGTGTCTCGAGTACGCTCACTGGCACCGCCTGCAGGCCACCAACGCCGACACCCTGGAGCAGCTCGAGGAGGCGAGGCAAGGGGGCGCCGGCGCCTCCACCAAGGACCGCGCCCAGCTCCAAAAGACCGAGAAGGAGATCGCCGTGCTCGACCAAAAGTCCCACGAGCTGAAGCAGAGCCTGGACCTGCTCGCCATGGAGCGCCGGCAGCAGGACGAGGACCGGAAGGACGCCGCCCGGGCGCGCGCAAAGGCCGAGCTCAAGGCGAAGCATCTGGACGAGACCCGCCACGCGCGGGAGCAGGCCCAGAGCAAGCAGGAGACTGACCTGCAGGAAGTCAGGCAGAAGATCCAGGCCGCCGAGTTCGACATTTCCAGCATCACGCCCGAATACGAAAAGTGGAAGAGCGAGGAGGCCCAGATCCGGCTGCAGCGCGACGAGGCTGTGGCAGGGAAAACCCGCCTGCTCACCAAGCAGACGCGCAGCTCGCAGTTCAAGACCAAGGCCGAGCGCGACGCCTACCTCAAGCAAGAAGTCGACGACGCCACGACATCTCTGGGCGTGCAAAAGGCCAACGCCATGGACGCCCAGGAACAGGTCAGGTCGGTCGAGGCGTCCATCGCGCAGCTCGAAAAGGCCGTCCGCGACATTCGCCAGAACATCGAGGGCTACGGCGGGAACCGCGTCACGCTTGCGGACAAGCTCACCAAGGCTCAGGAGGCCCGGGAGCAGCTGCACGAAGAGCGCAAGAGGCTCCGCCGTGAGGAGGACAAGCTCGGCTCGCTCCTCTCGAACACGCGGGGCGAGAGGGATCAAGCAGAGTCATCGCTGTCGCACTCGATGGATTCGGCCACGGCCAAAGGTCTCGCGTCCATCCGGCGTCTGAAGCGGGAAAGGGACATCCCCGGCGCCTATGGCACCCTGGCCGAGCTGATGAACGTGCCTGTCGAGGCCTACAAGCTGCCGGTCGAACAGGTGGCCGGAAACAGCCTTTTCCACTACGTCGTCGACAACGACAAGACGGCGACGATGCTCTCTGACCACCTCTACAAGACGTACGGCGGCCGCCTCACCTTCATGCCCCTCGAACAACTACGGCCGAGGCAGGTCAAGATGCCCAGGGCATCCGACGCCCAGCCCCTGATCAGCAAGATCGAGTACGAGCCAGAGTACGAGCGGGCCTTCCAGCAAGTCTTTGGCCGCACCATCGTCTGCCCGAACCTGTCCATCGCGTCCCAATACGCCCGGTCGCACGGTCTGGACGCCATCACACCAGAAGGCGACACCACGAACAAGCGGGGCGCCATGACAGGCGGCTACGTCGACGCCAGGAGGTCGCGTCTGGACGCGGTCCGACGAGTCAGCAACATGCGCGACCAGTACGAGCAGCAGCTGGCGGATATGGACAAGATCCGGAAGGAGATCGAAGTCATCGACCAGAAGGTGACGAGCGCCAGCGGCGAGGAGCACAAGCTGGAGCAGCAGATGCGGCAGTTCGACATGGGCTTCGAGCCGCTCAAGATGGAGCTGCGGACAAAAAACGCGCAGCTGGAGCGCGAGCGCGCGCACCTCGAGTCGGCTGTCGAGCGGCAGGTCCAGGTGGAGAGAAACCTCAAGGAGCTCGACGACTCCATCTCTACGTACCAAGCCGAACTCGCGCAGGACTTTAAGAAGGCGCTCTCGGCCGCCGAGGAGCGGCAGCTGGAGGGCTTCAGTGCCGAGGTGCACCGGCTGCAGCGGGAGCTCAAGGAGGTCAGCAAGAAGCGGTTCGAGCTGGAAGGGCGCAAGAAGCTGCTCGAGACGGAGTTGCAGAGCCACCTCCGGCCGCAGGAGGACCAGCTGCGCAGCCAGGCGTTTGAGAACTCGACGAGCGGCGGGGGCAGCGAGAGCTACAAGGACGCGCAGCGCGAGCTCAAGAAGACTCAGCGGGCCATGGCCGAGGTGGAGCAGCAGCTGCGAGAGACGGAGCAGAAGGCGGAGAAGGCCAGCGGCGAGCTCGCCAAGCTCGAGGCGCAGCGGGCGCAGAGGGAGCAGGAGCTGCAGGAGCTGCAGAAGCGCATCGACCACCACCAGAAGCGGATGGAGAAGAACATCCAGACGCGGGCGCGGCTGGTCAGCCAGGCAGCCGAGTACGCCAAGAACATTCGTGATCTGGGTATTCTGCCGGAGGAGGCGTTTGGCAAGTATGAGAAGATGAAGCCCGAGCAGGTCAGTCCCCCCTTGTTTCTCCAACCTCAGACGAAGACCTACTAACAACAACCACCAGATCGAGTCGAGACTGCGCAAGGTCAACGAGGCCCTGAAAAAGTACAAGCACATCAACAAGAAGGCCTTCGACCAGTACAACAGCTTCACAACCCAGCGCGACCAGCTTCTGAAGCGGCGCAAGGAGCTCGACACATCCCAAAAATCGATCGAGGCACTCATCGAGCACCTGGACCAGGAGAAGGACGAGGCGATCGAGCGCACGTTCAAGCAGGTCTCACGCGAGTTCACGACCATCTTTGAGAAGCTGGTGCCGGCGGGCCACGGGCGGCTCGTGATCCAGCGCAAGGCAGACCGCGGCGGCGCGGGCAACAAGAAGAACAGCCGCAACGACGCGGACGAGTCGGACGGCGAGGAGCCGGCGACTGGTGTCGAGAGCTACACGGGCGTGGGCATCAGCGTGTCGTTCAACTCCAAGGTGATGGACGAGCAGCAGAAGATCCAGCAGCTCAGCGGCGGGCAGAAGAGTCAGTCCCTTCTTTCCACACCACCCTTCCCCCCCCCCCTTTTCCCCCTTTTTCCTGTCCCCCATCTAATCACCAACCCACCCACAGGTCTCTGCGCCCTCTGCCTAATCTTTGCGCTGCAAGCGGCCGAATCGAGCCCGTTCGTCATCTTTGACGAGGTGGACGCGAACCTGGACGCGCAGTACCGCACGGCGGTGGCGGGCCTGCTGCAGAGCATCTCGCAGGAGCAGAAGACGCAGTTCATCTGCACGACGTTCCGCCCGGAGATTGTCCATGTGGCGGACAAGTGCTACGGCGTCACGTTCCATAACAAGACGAGCACCGTGGACTGTGTGCCGACGGAGGAGGCGCTGAATTTTGTGGAGGGGCAGAGGAAGTAGGGGGGGGGATTATTTGGGGGGGTGGGTTAGAGGGTGGGGGGATGGGAAAGGGGGAAGGGGGAAGGGGGAAGGGGGCCGGATGGGGGCTGTTGTTGTTGGTGGTGTTGGTGGTGTTGGTGTGGCATGTTGGCACGGTGATAATATCGTGTAGGTAGTGAGGTGGTGCTGTGCCAGTGTTTGCTCTGTCTGTGAGAGGTGGCATGGCTTCTTGCTTGGAGTTTGGATGATTTATTGCCCCTTTTTTATTTCTTGCTGGGACGGACAATTGAACCGCCCTACGCTGCGACTTCATGCAAGTGAGGATTGTTGGTGATAGCCTTGTGAAGATGGAGCGCTTAGACGCGCAGAGAGGTTCGATGTCATTCTGCCCCACTCCATCAGCGCTTAGGGGAGGGATGGGTGCTGGGGACTCCACAAGGCTGCCCCGCCATCGCCCACCTCCAGCGACCTTTGCCAGAGACACACGGACCTTGGATAATGTGTCTGCCCATCCATCTGATTTTCAACTCGATCTCTTCAAGAATCCGGGCTTTGCACAGGAATAAGAAGAACAGAGAGAAGAGAGAAAACACCGCCACCATGCCTGTCGACTACAGCAAGTGGGTAGGTCAAGCTCCCTCACAGCTCCCCTCGAGCTCCATTCCAGCTCCATTCCAGCCCCCAAGGCACAAGAGGAGAGCTAACCAATTGCTTCCCAGGACGCTCTCGAGCTCAGCGACGACTCGGACATCGAGGTGCACCCCAACGTCGACAAGCGGTCCTTCATCCGCGCCAAGCAGAACCAGATCCACGCCGAGCGCCAGCAGCGCCGCAACCAGATCGAGACGCTCAAGTACGAGCGCGTCATCAACGACTCCCTCATCAAGCGCATCTCGGCCCTGCTCGCCTCCCTCAAGGCCCATGCCGCCGACGCAAAGACGAGCAACCCCGGCGAGGTCGCCTTCCGCGCCGTCATCGAGTCCGCCGCGGGGCTCGACTCCAAGGACGACCAGCCGCCCCCGCGCCCCGCCGCCGTCCACAACGCCGAGGAGCCCCTGCCCACCTACACCAAGATGATGGCCACCCTGCTCGACCAGGTCAACAAGGCCCTCGACGAGAAGAAGCTCGCCCAGGAGGACCGCTACGACGGCATGGTGGCCGAGATCGGCGAGCACCTGCAGAAGGTGACGGACCTGCAGGCGCAGCTGGTCGAGAAGCTCGCCGAGCTCGAGAACGAGGAGGGCCGCAAGATCACCAGCGAGAGCATCCACACGGGCTTTGACAGCTCCCACGTCAACAAGACGGCGTCCTCGTCCACCGGCACCGACCCGTCCAAGGTTGAGCTGCTCAACCCCAACTTTGCCGCCAAGGCCGCCGCCTCCTCCTCTTCCACCTCCACCCCCGCTGGCACCAACAAGACCACCGCCGATGACGACGAATCCGACGAATCCCTCACCGCCTCCCCGCTCGCCCAACAATTCGCCCTCATCCCCTCCACCTCCCCGCGCGACTCCCTCGCCTTCCTCTCCACGCACCCCGAGATCCTCACGGAGAAAGAAACCGACGGCCTCCTGATCCTCGCCTTCGACGCCGAACTCGAGGACCGCGCCTCCTACGCCCGCAACGCGGTGCACCAGGCTCTCCTCCTCCAATACTGCCGCGCCCTCGGCCGCGACGGCGTCGCCCTCTTCTTCCGGCGCATCGGCACCCCCGGTCATCAGGCGCAGGAGGTCTTTGCCAAGGACGTGCAGGACACGTACATGCGGATCCGCACGCGCGCGCGAGAGATTGTGCTGCAGCGCGCGAAAGATGCCGCCGAGGGGAAGGAAGGGGTCGAGCAGATCCAGCTGCATGCGGTCGAGCCGGGGACGGTGATTAATATCAGGATTCCGGGGGAGAATGCCGAGGGGGAGGAGGAGAGGAGGGGCAGGGAGATCTTTGAGGGGTTTAAACCGGACATGAGGAAGGCGCTGGAGACGGGGAAGCTGGAGGAGGTGAATAAGGTGCTCGGGGAGATGGGGGTGGAGGAGGCGGAGGAGGTTGTGGGGTTGTTGAGTGAGGTGAGTTGTTCTTTTTATCTTTTCTGTTGTTTCCTTTTCCCCTTTCCCCCCTTTTCCTTATTACTTTCTTGTCATGACAGCTGTTTTGTTGTGGATGAGGCTGACTAACCCGCTACAACAGGCCGGCATCCTGAGCCTCGAGGACGAAATCATCGACGCCACCACCGAGGAGGGCCAGGACAGGTGGAAGAAGATCGAGGAGCAGGGCAAGGAGGCGGCGGCGGCCGCTGCTGCTGACGAGCCCGCGCCCGATCCGGAGTGAGGGATGGAACTGTGGAGGGTGGGGGTAAGGGTCAAGATGGAGAAGTGGAGGGGGATTGGAGATAGAGATGGGGATGTGTAGTTCTAGACTGATGATGATCAATATGATGGCGTTTTTCATGTTACCTTATTTGTGTGCTTGGTTGGTTTGAGGAGAGGTGGGGAGGTAGCGTGGTGGTGAGAGTACAAGCTGTCCTGCTTGTAAACCAGCTCGAAGGGGGTGGGGAGGTTGTTTGGTGATGGGAGTTAATGCTGTCCTGCATATAAAATAGTTCGAGGGGAGATGGGAGATTGCTTGTTGGTGGTGGGTGATGTCCTGCATAAAATAGGCCGAGGGAAGCATACAACAACATGGTTGCTTGATGATGGTGCCTACCATGCTGCTTGTAAAACCAAACTCTAAACATGGACTTCTTGCCCTCCTTCTCCATGTCTGGAGATGTAAGCCATTTGACTCACCAACCTGCTTCTTCCTTGGGATGAAGAGAGGGGGCAAGGAGGGAGTCCGCCAGAAGTTGCAGCACCACCCCAACATCAACCTCACCTCCTTCAACTCTCGCCCATCACACTCTCTTTACCACGTCTCTGCCTTGAAACCTCGAGATATAGATATTCTCCTCACCAGGATCACCAACACCCTTTCTGCCCTGCCGTAAAATTGGAACAGTCTCTTCGCCTTCCTCATCACTCCTCAAACACTCCTCCTGCCTTTTCTCTCCTGGCACTTAGATACGAATACCTCCTCTCCAAGTCTCTCACTTCTTGCCCTCTTTATATTTCCTCAACGCCTCGGCTTGGGTTTCCTCCCCCAACCACTAGATACGAAGAGCTCCTCTGCCAATCTCTTCTCTTCGTTTCCCTCTATCTTGGCATATCGCGACTCCTCAAGGAAGGACTTCACTGTTCCTTCTTAGGAGCATATGGGCCTCTCTTCCTCCAACTCCAAGTACTCGATCACATCCTCTATCCTACCTCTAACCGCCGACTTCACTCTCCCTACTTCTTCGGGCACTCACTCTCATCCTCGAGACTACCTCCTACCTCCAACCACCCACTTCCAACTGATTCCAACTGATTGGAATACTCGCTCTGATCCTCGAGCCTGCCTCATAACTTCCGCTTCTCTCTTCTTACTTTTTTGAGTACTCGCTCTCACCCTCAACCCTCCCACATACCACCATCTTCACTCTTCCTCCTTCTTCGAGTGTTCCTCTCATCTTTAATCCAACCGCCAACCTCAAACATCTCACTTCCAACTCCTTGGAATACTCACTCTCATCCTCAAGCCCACCTCGTATCTCCGACTTCTCTCTTCCCTCTTACTCTCAATACCCTATACCCCCCTCTCTATTGTCCTCCCTGACTACCTCTTCCCAAACCACCAACCACAATGGCTGCAGTACCCGGTCCTGATGGTGCCCTGCCGTCGAGCGAGGCTGCAAGCGCCGGGCTGACTGCAGAGGTACCTCCCAGTCAGGTTCTTGCCTCCCAGCAAGCTCCCCAGAACGGCTCCCAGCAGAAACCCCAGCAACACTCCCAGCACGAATCCCAGGAGCACTTCGGGCAGGAGCTCCAGGAGAATCCCCAGCCTCTGCGAGAGGACACCCTAGACCGCAAAATCCCCCCCGCGGCCAACCAAGAGAGTTCCCCAGGCGAAAACGAGGGCATCCCCCAAGATTCCGCACCTGCCGCCACCGGTTTGTTTACTCCCCCAGCCCCGATCCCAAGTGAACACCCACAAACTGACCATCCCCAGAAATGTTCCCCGAAACCGTGTCCAATTCCGACACCCAGACTCTGAACCTCACCGACGGAACCAACTCTGAGGGCGATGACGAAGGTAATAACTTCTTCGCCGCCATCCACAGACACAACACCACCAACGTCCGTCCTGCAGAGCTTCGACCCCAACACTCCCCCCCTTCTTCTTCTACTTCTTCCTTCCCCTTCCCGCAGCCGACTCTCCTATCGGCCGCTCCACCCCCCCGCGCCGCTGAGACTCCAACCCAGCTTGGCACACCAACCAAGGGCGTCTCAAATAATTCCCCTTCCACCACCCACCCTCCCAGTGCCGAACGAAGAAACTTCGTCGAGCGGTACAAGTACTCGGGCCAGAAGAGCCGCTCAGAGACAGAAACAAAGACAATGGCAGGCTCAGACCCCCCCGCTGCCGCTCCTGCGCACTCGCGCGACAACGGCGCAGAGGTAATCGACCTGACCGCCCTCTCCGACGGCTCCGGCCCCGAGGGCAACAACAACCCCTCGACCCCGCGCAAGCGCCGTCGCCACCGCTACAGCGGGAGCGGCAGCAGCAGCAAGCGCGAGGAGAAGCGGAGGCGACTCAGCTCCAGCGGGAAGAAGGTGAAGAAAGAGAGGAGGGACAAGGGCAAGGAGCGCGAAGCGCCGCCTCCTTTGATGCCGAACCAGAACCAGAGCCAGAACCAGGGGTTCCAAGCTGCCGCCTTTGGCCAGGGGAATGCACTGCATCCCCCGCACGACGGCCACCATCACCAGCTTCGTCGACAGGAAGGGCCGTGGCCACTGGCCAGCCAGGTCGGCGGCACGAACGGCCACGCCAACATGGTCGGCATCATCGGCAGCAATACCGTCCACCCTCCCGACGTAGAGCGTGCCATGGACAACGAGGTCCAATTTCGCTTTGAGCTGCTCAGAGCGAGCCTGCCCGGCAACAGCAACAACCCCCGGCCTCCCCGCCCGGCGGCTGAGAACAATGGCCGCGTTCCGGAAGCGTTCCGCCCGGTGAACGACGTCGACATGTTCAACAGCTTCACAGCCAAGGTCCCAGAGAAGCGGGCAACCCAGGTGGTCGCCAACGTGCCCGGGCCCAGCCTGCCTTTCAACCCCAATGGAGCTAAAAACACCGGCCGGAGACCCAAGGCACCGAAACCCACTCCGCCGCCGAACCAGCCCCAAGCGGCCCAGTACTCCCAAGCGCTTCGGTACCCCCGAAAGGGTCATCAGCTCCAAGCTCGTCAGTATACCCAAGAGCTTCAATATCCCCAGGCGCTCCACCAGCATCAAGCGGTGCATCGGCCTCAGCCTCTTCAGCACGACCAAGCGCTACATCAATCCCAAGAACGGCGGTTTCCCCAAGCGCTTCATCGGTCTCAAGAGCTCCATCACCCCCACGCGCATCGGAACCACCCAGCGCTCCACCATGCTCAAGACCTCCATCACCCCCAGGCGCCGCAATACCCTCCCCAACCTCGCCTGCCACTGCCACATCCCACCCCACGCACCCAGCAGCCGCCTAATATCCCTCCTCCCCCCGGCCCCGCGGCGGCGGCGGGCAACTGGCAGACGAGCAACCTCCCGCAGTCGCGGAAAATCTTCCAACCCCCTGCCGCCGCCTCCGTCCCACCTCCCAGCCAGGCCCAGCCGCAGCCGCAGCCTCAGCTCGAATACCCACCCCTTCCCCTCCCCCCCCAAGCGGCTGGTGCCTTGTACCAA